>JAVIAB010000124.1:33340735-33543235 GCA_032433765.1 Megaustenia siamemsis
CAGTTGTAAAGGGCTAAGCAAGCAACACAACAAATTAGATAAAGATATGTTTTTAGCGGTTCTCGCCACGCAAAAGGCCAAGGGTGGGAAAAATTTAGGTTTCAAAGTCTTAAATAATTCCATATTTTCCTACAGTCAAACAAGAAATGCTCTTTCCTATTTCTATATAAAAAGAAAGGTAGCTGATGATAACGTCTCGACAACTCCTCTAGATATTTAACTCTTTACACTACCAGCTTAGACTACCCAGCAATCTCTAACAGTTTCACCCCTTATGATTCATTTATGACATAGAGCTAAGCAGACACCCAACTACATAGCTATAAATAATTGTTATCCTTGTACTATATATTTACTCAATGTACTGAATATGTTTGTAATATTATATAATATCCACTGTATGTTATACACCTATTGAGATAATAAAAGAATAAAATATATCTTTTGTCTTTTGTTTTATATTGATTGTTTTTCAATGCTGTTGTATAATCTACTAACCTATCACTAACGATCAAGAACTCCAAAGCCAGGACACACCGACATAAACACGTCACTTCCGGGTCACCTGGACTAGAGGTCAATACCTCGACACGAAATGTCACGGTTAACTCCCCCTGCGCCGCACGCTTTATGCGCGCCGCGCGCCACACTATATATCTTTGTTAATTTACGGTCCAAATACGACTTAGTTGGACCCTGCTATACTACTAGTACCCCCCTCACGCCATGTGGCGTATAGAGAATATGGTGTTAGTGACCATACATTTTACCGACCGAATTGTTGCACATGATTTTTGTGGTCGGTATTACGCCAATGTCGCTTTACTTTCCCAGAAAAATCCGGTACCCATTTAAGGCTGGGTGAACCCGGAAGCCGTTAGTTGGGATCGAACCCTACCTCTTGTCCTTTGTAGTCCAGTTCACTAACCACTGAGCTATCGCGGCTCACCATAGTCACCATAGTAGACACAAAAACAACAAAAATCCAAACAAAACAGAGAACGAGATGGAATTTCAAGAAAGCTGACTGGAAGCTATGTCAAGAAAATCCGACCAACTCCTGAACAATCTGACAGACAACAGCGTAGACAAATTAAACGAGATGTTCACACAAATAATACTCAACACTGCAGAACAAACTATACCTAAAGGATGTAGAACACAATATCCACCATTTTGGAACACAGAACTGGAGACAGCAGTATCAGTAAGAAAGAAAGAAAGAAAGCCAGAACAATACTTGAGCAGAACCCAACTTTGAATAATAAAATAAGCCATAACAAAGCTAGTGCTAAGGTCAAACTAGTTACTAAAAAAGCAAAGAAAGAGAAATGGCAAGAAACATGCAGTAAACTCGATCTACGACATGAAGGAAATAAAGCATGGAGACTTATGCAACATTTGTCTGGTGATAAAAGAGAACCAAATCCTAAACCAATTAAATTTAATAATGAAATGATCAGCTCCAAAAAAAATATAAAGTTAACAAATGTAATAGTTACTTTGCTTCTGTCAACAGAGCAAGCAAACTTACAGATAGCGATAAAATCCATCTACGTAATTTAAAATTAATTGAAAGAGCCCCAACAACAAATGTTGCAATATTTGAAGAAGATTTTAACACGAGGGAACTAGGAAAGACATTAAGAAAATTAAAATGTAGAAAATCCCCAAGGTCCGACAAGATACACAATGAGATGATAAAGCATCTCGGCAAGTCAGGTAAATAAACATATGGCCTATATAGCTCCATTGCTCAAAAAGAACAAGCCTCCAGATGACCCCAGAAGCTATCGTCCCCTATCCTTAACATCATAAAAAAGTAAAGTAAAGTACCCCCGTCACGCCAAGTGGCATATAGGGAAATATGGTGTTAGTGACCCTATATTTTACAGACCTTCAGCACATGATTTTTGGGGTAATGTGGTCAGTATCTGGAAACCTCTAATACCCTGTGCTACGAACAAGCTGGTTTCAGGGCAGGCAATAACACAGAAGACCAAATCTTCAGGTTAATACAACAGGTCCAATATGGATTTCAGAAGAGACAACATACTTTAGCCATCCTAGTGGACCTGCAGCAGGCTTATGATAGAGTCTGGCGTAAGGGACTTTTATTGAAGATGAGAGATGCCGGAATACATGGGAAACTGTACAAATGGGTTAAATATTTCCTAGTTGACAGAACAATACAAACTAAATTAAATGAATCCATATCAGACAAAGAGGTGCTAGAAGAAGGATTACCACAGGGATCACCACTCAGTTGTACCCTTTTCTTGATATATGTCAATGATCTGACCAAAACCCTGATAAATAAAAAAGCACTCTATGCGGATGATCTGGTAATGTGGAATACAAGCGAAAATATTAGAACAGCTGAAGCACAACTAAATAAAGACCTGAGGCACCTAGAAGAGTACTGTAATACCTGGAAAATAAAAATAAATGTACAGAAAACAGTATATACAGTATTTACTAAAAGTAACAAAATAGCTAAGGCAAACATCAAACTCAATCTCCAATACAATAGTCTTCAAAAAGAGGAACACCCTACATATTTAGGAATACAACTAGACCGACAATTGAACCTGAAGAAACACGTAGAGAATCTCACTAAGAAGGCAACACAAAGACTTCAACTAATGAAAAGGCTTTCCAGTACCTTATGGGGAGCAGACAAAGAACCACTTAGAAATCTCTATCTGGTATATGTTCGCTCTGTTTTGGAGCATGGTAGCTCGCTCCTAGTGACATGCAGCAAAACAACTAACATGTCACTGGGCAAGATACAAAATAGTGCATTACGACTCATTAGTGGTGCAATGAGGTCCACTCCAGTTGCAGCCTGCGAAATTCACTGCAATGTGGAACCTTTAGAGTTGAGGAGAAACAAAGCCGCTATGGTTCTCTATGAAAGACAAAAAAGAATGGAGAAGGACCGCCCTAACAGAAAATTAGTAGATACATAGACTCCAAAACAAAGAATTAAGCAGATTTAAGCAGTATTACAACATGTTAGAAATATACAAGAGAAATTCCATCTACCTGAAAAAACGACTACAAACATCATGTGTCATCAAAGAAATGCCACCAAGTACAAACTTTTAAAAATCCTGAAATAAATGTAGCGATATGTGACAGAACAGATGAAAGGGCAGACCCAGTATCAGTAACACGGGCAGCAAGGAAAACAATAGATACTTATCCAGAAGACTGGATACATATATACACAGATGGTGCAGCCACTAACGCTACTTCAAAAGCTGGATATGGAATATTAATACATTATCCAGATGGGACAGCAGAAGAAATATGTGGCCCTTGTAGTGAAGTCTGTAACAATTATGAAGCAGAAATAACAGCTATTGAAACAACAATTTATCATTTAAATACCATTTTCGATACCACACCATCAAAGAAAACAAACACAGTTATATTTACGGATTCCAAATCGGCTCTGCAAGCACTTTAAAACAACACGAACAAAACAGAACTCACACAGCTTATCATAGACACAGACAAACTCATTGAAACAAATAACATAAGATTGGTAATGCAATGGATCCCGGGACACTCAAACATACCAGGAAATGATAAGGCAGATACATTAGCTAAGAGAGGATCTAAACAGGCACAGATACATACATCCATCACACTAGACACAGCCAAACAAGTCATAAACTTCCACAGTAGAGAGGAGTGGTTGAATGGATGGGCCTTAGGAAAAACTGGAAGAGAGCTTTTTAAATATATGACAAGACCAAATCCACAAGACAACATCAACAAACTAATAAGAAGAGACCAAACCACCAACTTCAGACTGAGAACAGGACATGTTATGCTAAATAACCACATTAATAGAATACAATAAAACCATACCCCAGTATGTCCACTCTGCAATCACCTACAAGAAACTGTAGAACATCACCTGTTTCAATGTCCAGAGCTCACTGACATTAGAACAACATTATTTCCCCAAAGACCCTCCAAATGGAATACTCTGTACGGAACCACAGCAGAACTTAAAAATACCTGCAGATACTACTACATGGCATTGGGCCGAAGGGCATCAGCTCAAAGGTTGCTGGATCCATAACAACAACAACAACAACAACAACAACAGTATAAGATTAAACAAAAAGAGGAAAATGAACTTTAAAAAAAAAAAACAGTTCTCTGTAAAAGATTGCGGTAGTCATATTTCATGGAAAACGTAGAAGTAGAAGTTTCAGAATACGATAGGACCAATTCCTAGTCGTAAGAATTAGTCCACGAATATGATAGAACCATATTCTAGTCGTAAGAATTAGTCCAAGAATATGACAGGATCAAGTCCTAATCCTTAGAAGAAGTAGTACTAGAATATGATAGGACCAAGTCCTAGTCCTTAGAAGAAGTCCTAGAATACGATAGGACCAAGATATCAAATGCTTTCTATAGATTATACTCAGGCAAGAAACATAGCTAAACCAAGATTCAGACTGGCAGTCAAAAGAACAACGGATTCCTCCAAGTTGTGATGTTTACATTCAATGGAACGCAACACTCCATCAACTAAAAAAGCGCGCTTTTCAGTTGTTTAATAACCAATCTGATGTGCTCACTTCGCCCCCATTGCTACCGTAAGCAGAATATAAAAAAAAGAGTGAAAACAAAAGCATTGATAGAAATCACATGACAGTGCCAGCGGGCCGAGGACAGGCCAATAATGAGCAATGATGCACAGATGAACTGATATCCCGGCTTGCAAAATAATGACTGCTCTACGAGCGCCATATCTACTGTATTATCGGCGGGTTCGGGCGGGCAGGAAAATTGAGTTTTGATTAGGCCATAGTATCACTGCCGCAGAGCAGACCATATCAGATAGACGGGGTCAATTGTCAGCGACAACAGCACTAAATTTGCGATCTTTCGCCGCCATTGGGCCCGCACTAGCCGCTTAGGAGAAATTGGATTCGTTGACCCTCCCGATTTCTTCGCGCTTCCGGTCCGGGTAACGGCCGAGGAGCGAGTGATCTACGTATTGATAGCTTGACACAATCCGAGTGCGTTCAAGTCAATCGATCTCTGCGGCCGTCATCCCTGGACTAATGAGTCGCCCTTGAACATTCAATATCAATATTTCAAAATAGTGTTTTAATCATTTCTCGTACGCTTCCCATGTCACACATCATGGAAGCCGCTGTATAGTGCTGGTTAATGAACTGATCTAATGAGGACAAGGGGTTGAATTGGACCCTGATCTACTGCTTCTAGGTTCACCCAGCCTTAAAAAGGAACCTGAGGCTTTTTTATGAGAATTAGAGACGATAGTTGAGAAGAGCTGACCACATGCCTAACCCTCCCCGCCCCCCCCCCCCCCCATCCCTATGGTCGGGCACTGATACTTCTTGTATATTTCCGTCTTAATGCAACTCTCAAGGCGTTACGATCAAATGAGGGAGTTGTGTGTTCTTTCGTTTTATTTCATGTTTTATTTGTGTCATGCGTTCGTTAAAGAGTACACTATAGAAACACGTTAAAGAACCCATTAAACAAACACATTTAAGAACCCATTAAACAAACACATTAAAGAACCCATTAAACAAACACATTAAAGAACCCATTAAACAAACACATTTAAGAACCCATTAAACAAACACATTTAAGAACCAATTTTTTAAAAAAAATAAAGAAAAACCATCCCCGTTAAAAGTCGAAAAAGTAGGCCAAAATGGCCGCTACTCGACTAAAATTGTTAAGCGATAAAACAAACTAGCAAAATTGAAAAAAAAACATACTCATTTAGCGGATGTCTCGGGCCGTAAGACGCAAATGTAACGATCATATCGTAAACTAGCGACGCAAAACATCCACACCCATTTAATGGGCGAGCGTTGAAGATGAAGAAGATGTAGGGGATGACGTCATTGCCTTCCCCCCTGTTATTATTGCTCCACAACAGTTGCACGAAACAATTTCTTTATTACACTTGCGCAAAAACAGCATTACTAAAAGATCTCCTGTCTTTAATATTCAACACAAAAAAGAGCATACAAAGAAGAAACACTGATAAAACCGGGCAAGAAAAATAACAACGACTAAGCCTGAATCTGACAGTTCAAGACATAGGGGCGTCTTTCTGATATTTCTTGTTATCAAACTGGCAGACGAGATATATCAAGTGTTATCAAAGCATCGAAAACGATCAGAAGCTTTCTTGACGTTGGGATTACACCCCCTTGGTGTTTTTGTCAACAGGAAGAAATAATAATCCAGCTTCGGTGGTGGTTGCGAACTCTGACCGGTAAATTATATCATTCTCTTCCTTGAGACGTTGTTTTGAAATACGATTGTATAGCAATTCTGTTGTTTGTTTGTTTGAGTTCACCAGCGTGATATCTCTAGCGAGGTCCCGAGGGATTGAATTTTGTGTGAATATCACTTGTTATCAAGAAGAGTACTGAAAACGTTCTGAAAGAGGCCACAGCAAAGAGAGAGCTATTTTCCAATATTAGGAAGAAATAATCATCATTTTTTTGCCATGTAATGAGAAGAGAACATCAGGAATATATTGTAACAACTGGGAAAATTGAAGGGCGAAGAGATAGATGAAAGCAAAGAGAAAAATTAACAGACAGCTTAAGAGAATGGCTTAGCAGAAGGTCAACAACAGAAATGATAAATAACTGTCGTGATCGAAAATTGTGGAGAGACATGATCACCTACGCCAGCAGGCCCGGTACTTGATGATGTTCACTGTTTCCTATTTTCCACATTGGCAGCAGTGTGCCCAAGTGCCCCCTCTGTACAGGCAGGTATCCTCCGATTTCAGAGATCTCCTATTTGTATTGTCGAGAGTATTAACGATATAACTAGATCTTCCCTGTTATTTTTGCCCGGGCTGTGGTAATTTTTTCGTCTACTAACTGTCAAGGGTTCATTATCGTGCGCAGAATGCACACGGGATCATCCGCCGTTTTCCCAGTGGACTAGACATCAGGTCTCACTACCAAGAGACCAGGCGAGGGTAAGGCTACGGATCCGATTTTATTTATTTACTTTTTATTTTATTTTCCATCGCCTGTAGTGGGAATCGAACCCTCGACATTCTTGTCTAGAGTCTGTCGTCTTAATTATTTCTGGTATAATCATATTGATTTTGGAAACTTCCCTTGCAGACAAATTGACTTCGTTATATACGGCAGACTCATCTCGTATAATCTTCTTGATTATTTTGTTAATATACCGCAAACATATCTCGTATATCCTTCATGATTTTGTTCACACGCCGCAGACTTATCTTGCATGATCTTATTGACTTCGTTAATACGCCGCAGACTTTAATCGTATAGTTTTATCGATTTCTCTAATACGCCGCAGACTTATCTCCTATAATCTTAATGACATTGTTAACACGCCGCAGACTTATCTCCTATAATCTTACTGACATTGTTAACACGCCGCAGACTTATCTCCTATAATCTTACTGACATTGTTAACACGCCGCAGACTTATCTCCTATAATCTTACTGACATTGTTAACACGCCGCAGACTTATCTCCTATAATCTTATTGACATTGTTAACACGCCGCAGACTTATCTTCTATAGTCTTATTGACTTCATTAATACGCCACAGACTTATTTGCTGTGATCTTATTGATTTCGTCAATATATTTCATATTTATCAGGTATGGCATAATTATCAATACAATATTTATCATATTTTTGGGCTCTGCAGAGAGACTAAGGGCTAGAGAATAAAGGCCGTATGCTCAGTTCTGTCGTCAATCACAAAACCTTATCAATACTATTTAATACATACCAAACTTTACTTTTGCAATCGTATTAGTATTTTTTTTTTTTGGGGGGGGGGTGGGGGGACTTCCGTTTCCAAGATGGTGGAGCGAGCTCATTTTCTCTTGATCGCTGCAGAAATTGCGTTTTGGGACTGATTAATTTCGGCTCTCCAATGCAATTTTCTGCGTTAAAGTCACAATGATGTTCTACTTAACAAATCTGCGCCGACGAAGTAGAGTCGTACACACGGCAATATTCCTTTTTGACAAGTCAAGTGTTGTGAATGATGCGACCTTTCACCGTCTTGAGTTGAAAGACGTTCGGTTTACGTCAACACATTGAGTGCTGTTCAATGGCCGTCGTTGGAATTGTTTGACGCAAATTTTTACATGTTACAACTCATTAATGTGGACGGCTCCGTGAAGTCACCGAAGTTTTCACTTTAGGGAATTTGCACCGTGTTTCGTTCGTTGTAGGCTGCATTCACTAGAGTAATTGGGAATCTATGGGTGCAGCCATTGTTGTGTGTGCTACGTCATCGTAATGGCTCATCGTATCCCTAGTTCGGCCATACGCTAATGTTGAAAGTCGAAACAACGGATCTTTGTTCATGACTTTCCAACACCGGGCTGACTCTCGGAGTTTCATGTTAGTCAGGAAGGATTTTGTCTAAATTCAAGAGGGCTACTGTGAGATCTAGGGTAGACATGCTTGCTGCTTACTTGCTTGCTGCGTTAGATGACTAAAAGAGTACACCTCTTCATCATCCGCCCTTAAAAGGACGTTAAGTGGGCGTGCCTGCGTTGTGTTGTGGCTTGCAGTATAAATTGTGACATTTGCGCCTTTAGGCCCAACACATTTAGGCAACTATTTTAGTTCAAGAATGTGTAAGTTAAGAAATATTTCAAAACGTTATCAGTTTGAGCTTTTCTGGTGTACAAAAAATAATATTTTTACTACAAGTATTACAAAAATGTAAGTTTTAGTTCCTCTTACGACCAATCGTAATGCATTATATCAAAAATTATACTCACGTTATATTTAGAATATCAAAGTTGAAGGAAAAGACCCGGAGACAGTTCAGAGCTACAAGAACCTTGGATATACAATAAACAGTGATGGAAAATGTACAACTGAAATAAACAAAAATAATAATGCCTGAAAATAATAATTAATGGATGTCATCATTATCAAGTACCGGGCCTGCTGGCGTAGGTGATCATGTCTCTCCACAACTTTCGATCACGACATATCATTTCTGTTGTTGTTAACCTTCTGCCAAGCCATTCTTTTAAGCTGTCTGGTATCTTTTCTCTTTGCTTTCCTCTATCTCTTCGTCCCTCAATTTTTCCAGTTGTTACAATATATTCCAGCTGTTCTCTTCTCTTTACATGGCCAAAAATTATGATTGTTTCTTCCTAATATTGGAAATTAGCTGTCTTTTTTTTTTTGCTTTGGCCTCTTTTAGAACGTTTTCATTACACTTATTAGCTGTCCATGGTATTCTCAGCATTCATCTGTAGAACCATATTTCTACAACCTGCAGTGATTTTCTTGTCTGTTGTTCTGTTGTCCATGATTCTCATCCATATGTTAAGACTGACTCTACATAACATTTAAGAACTCTTTTTCTTGTTTCTATTGTCAAAAATGTATTGCTCAGTATCTTCCTCATTTTTTGGAAAACTGTTTTTGCCTGATCAATTCTGCATCTCACCTCTGTTGTACATCTTCAATCTGAGGTAAACATTCTTCCCTAATATTTACATTCATTTACCTATTTTAATAATGTTCCGTTTGTCTTTATTGTTCATTGCAATGATGTCTATTTCTTTGTTGCTACTATTACTTTATACTATTAAGGCTACAAAAGAATAGGAATGACTAAAAGCAATTTTAATGCTATGAAAAATATACTAACATAAAAAAAAAATATCACCAGGGGTAAAACTATGAATAGCAAAATGTTATATCTTCTCTACATTCCAGGATGGTGCAGAAACATGAACATTAGACAAGAAAACAGAGCAGAAAACTGAAGCCTTTGAAATGTGGATTTATAGAAGAATAGGAAGATTTGAATGAAAATGGAAAATAAAACAATTGATAAAGTCTTAAAGCAATCAAAAATGAAAGGAGAACTACTAAGCACAATTCAAACAAGACAAATGAAATTTGTGGGACATGTTAGAAGAAGCAGCAGTCTCTTTTACTAAAAGTAATCTTGGAAGGGAAAATACAAGGTAAAAGAGGCAGAGGCAGATCAAGACTAACATGGACGAGTAACATCAAAAGATGGACAAGTCATCCTATGACAACCTGCACCATCAAAGCAAGAGGCAAATCGTAATGGCTCTCCATGGTAGCCAACCTTCGATGCGGAGACGGCACTCAATGATGATAATAATGATATGTTCAGAGCTTACAAAAATTAAACAAGACTACTAAAATACATCAACAAACAACTGTGATGAGCTAGCTCTGGCAGCCTCCGCCATAATCAATCAGATCTTGCAACATGCAACATTATTACCCAATAGATGTTCTAGTATAAAATGAGGTTTTATGTATTACAACCTTTCCAGTAGAGCATCTGTACACATTAGCTTCTCTGACGTGTCACCACCACAAGGTGTTGTAGACGAGACTGTGTGCCCCATATCCCTAAGATTTGTTCTAGTAGTAGCAATGCTTCCAAGGGATCACCCAAGGTAGTAAAGTACCCCGTCACGCCAAGTGACGTATAGGAAATATGGTGTTCTATCTATCTATTGTCCTTTCGAGCCGAAGACGGCACTTAGCAATGACCATACATTTTACAGACCGTCAGCACATGATTTTTAGGGTAATGTGGTCGGTATTACGCCCGTACCTCTTTACTTTCCCAGAAAAATCCGGTACCCATTTAAGGCTGGATGAACCCGGAAGCCGTCGGTTGGGATCGAACCCTACGCCTTGTCTTTTATAGTCCAGTTCACTAACCACTGAGCTTTCGCGGCTTCCGATCACCCAAGGTACTGAAATCAAACGGTTGGGATCCCCTATACACCTCTTCGTGGTGCCTGCAGTGAAAGACTAAGCAGTCTAGTCTGGCCAAATGAGTATGGATACAAATATGAAAGTAACCCGATACTCATAAATGTCCTGAAGTCGGATGTAAAGGTAAAGTAAAGGTAAAGTAAAGGTAAAGTAAAGGTAAAGTAAAGGTAAAGTAAAGGTAAAGTAAAGGTAAATTTCAAGACTTGAATCGGTGTTGTAGCACGCTATTTAACCCTTATGTGCTAGGTCGCCTATCCAGAAGTGTTCGGAGAATCCTGGATAGTGTCGCTTCAAGCATCGAAACTCACGGTCGAGGCAGCATTCCTCATCTTATCAGAGTACTATACCCTGGTATCCATTTCTGACAGCTGCTGGGTGGACCGCATGGGTATTTTTTTCCCAAACCACGAGTACAACTCACACTGCTTCCAGCGGGAATCGAACACGGGTTGTCGGAACGTCGGTAGCCCAGTCGTGTGGTTTTCCCAACTAGGCTACCGAGACCCCGTGTCGGATGTGTTGAACAGAAAGGCACAAATAAATACAAGGCATATACGTCCGCTTAATGTCCTTTAAAGGAGAGATGACGAACAGAGCTATTTATTCCTTTCAGTAGTCATCAGATGAACGCCAGAATAAAAGAAAGAATATGCTGGACCTTGCACATGACCCGCATTGTATCTCGTCACACGACTCCGTTCCAGGCGAGTTGAGTAATTGTTATACTTAAAAAAAAATAATTAGATTTAAAAGTAATTACTAGATTATAATCTGTGGCGAAGAACTACAAATAGTATAACTTAGTATTGTTTTTAAAAAATATATGAAAATATTTCAACTTTTAAAACTATTTTTCACAGTACATTATGTGTGTATGCGTGTCTGAGTGTGAGTGCGTGTGTTTGGGAGTAGCTGATATACTTTATTAATTGAAGCCACGTGATTGAATGGTGGTTACATTGTGGTTAGTAGATAGAAAAGTCCTAGTTTCATTTCCGAGATTCATTGAATTGTCTTCGAACCAATGCCTACTTCAGAAAATGGTTACCAGTGATTTTTTTCTGAGAGCCAGACCAGTCTGGAGACCACACCAACAATAAAATACGCCTTGATCATTGGACACTAACTCTATATTACCCCTACACCTTGGGACATAGACTTTGCCACCTCTTATGCATCAACCAAAGCCCCCAGAACGTTCACGATCGTTTATCGTGGTTTGAATTTAACTGAAAGATTTGACGATTACTGCGCTCTTGTGTGATTCGTCGACCGTGGAAATGGTAAAACCTGCTAGCTTCAAATTACATCTCCGCAAACGGGCAAAAACGACCAGGTTCACGTGAATTATTTTATTTCATTTCAATTTAATTGATTTGGCTTAATTCCTGTCAGCTGTGAGCTGAGTGCCTTTTGAAAATCTCTCTCGCTCTCTCTCTCTATATCTCTCTCTTTCCCTCTCTCTATCTCTCTCGCTCATATGATGCCTCTCGATTGTTTCAATGGTAGCAAAAGTGTGCTGCCAATGGTGGGGTATATTGAAAAAAGCACTGGCCCATCGTTGGTACATTCATTAAGGTAAATTTAGTAGCATATGATTTGAGTGTCTACATATGGAGAACATACATTATCTAAGGTTTTGGTTCACGCGAAAGTTCTTGTCTGTTTAGGCGATAATGGGAGGTATATGTCCAGTTCTCAAAGGAAGGTTAAACTTTTGTCTCTAAGTTCGTGCGTATTGGGATTTATCTGGTGTTTGAAAAGTAAGCGGGTAGACATTATCCTACTAGTTCATCCAGGCTTTGTGTTGGTATTATTTATTAGAATCCGTTTGCAAGCAGAATAATCGATATATATCTTCTGAATATGAATGACACGGCTACAGTTACACTATTATAGCACTTTGACTTTAAGAAAACAAATTGTTTTGACAACGATTCCAAAGATGTTGCCACTCTCGGAAGCATTCTTGGAAGTCATTTAGCGGTTTTGAGAACCTTCTGCGATTATGTTTGAATTTTCTACACCATCTAAATTCTTCGTTCTTGTAGCTTCATTTTCATTTTTAAAATAAAGGAAGTTCGTTTCCGTGCAAGGCCTGGTTAATAACGAATAATGGAAATTATCATGCTCATTTTATTACTAGTCAAAATGTTGAGTCTGAAGGAAGTATTTTTTTCAGCCCTCTGAAATCCCGTCTCAACTTAGAGCAAAGGGCCACACCATCAAATCCTCCTTTGAAGAGAAAAAAAACCTATATGTTTGTGTCATTTTCAATACAGCTGATCATAGTGCTCACGCATAAAATGGGAGTCATGATACTAGCGGCCTATGTCATAACTATTTGCCCTTTTCGAAAGCCGGAAATTCAGACATGGTAATTTGTGTATGCTCTTCATATTTAAAACTCGCTAAGAGCGCATGCGATGATAACAATTAGAGATTCATAGCTGAATGATGGTCTAATGGTCAAAACTTTGCCAAATGAGTTGTTATCGAAAAGGAAGGGCAAACAAATTATCTGGCAATTTCGGATGCGCTGAGCTTAAAGGCATAATCATCATAGTTTTCTGAACGTAATTCTAACAAGTGACGAAGAAGATAATGGAACCGTTTTCTAATTAAACTTCGACACTGACCCTCACAAATGATATCGAAATGTGTCTGCCTCTCTTCGTGCAGAGGTCCTGTATCATTGTTCGGTTGCTTGACTAAACGCACGGTTGAGTCTTCCAGCTTAAGTAGTTTACACAAACACGGTTTTATTTCAGTTCTCATCTCCGGGCTGCTATTCTTTCTTCTACGTTGTCTGAGAGAACCGGCATCATTACCGTCTTCTTATCAGACACGAGTTTTATCAACAACGAAATAGATGTACCCACGTGTTCCTGCTCATGCCGAAAGAGTTTAGGGTGTTGGTGAGAATATTATAGAAATTCCTTTCCTTTGATACGCCCGAGAAGTTGGTTTGTCTGTTGTCTTTATCGTCTGCCTGTCAGAGCATGGGATACTGAGTGATGAAGCGAAACAGCACCCGCGATATCAAGTCTAGCGCCTGTGGTCTGTTTTGTATGAAATTGTGAACTTGACTTTTTCGATTACTTTTCATTATAATTTTTTTTCTCATTCTTGTTTTCATCTTTTTCCCCATTCCGTCAATAGCTTTTTGTTGTTCTATTGTTCCATTTTTCCCCATTCCGTCAATAGCTTTTTGTTGTTCTATTGTTCCATTTTTCCCCATTCCGTCAATAGCTTTTTGTTGTTCTATTGTTCCATTTTTCCCCATTCCGTCAATAGCTTTTTGTTGTTCTATTGTTCCATTTTTCCCCATTCCGTCAATAGCTTTTTGTTGTTCTATTGTTCCATTTTTCCCCATTCCGTCAATAGCTTTTTGTTGTTCTATTGTTCCATTTTTTCCCATCGACCTATCAGTTCTTTTTTCATTCACAATACCATCGCTTTGAATTCACAATACCATCGCTTTGAATTCACAATACCATCGCTTTGAATTCACAATACCATCGCTTTGAATTCACAATACCATCACTTTGAGTTCACAATACCATCGCTTTGAATTCACAATACCATCGCTTTGAGTCAACATCAAAATAACATCGTGTCGTTATTCATCACCGTTTACTATTGTGTATTGGTTACCATGAATGTCAGTGGTAACATCAACACCAGCAACAAAAAGCAACACTATTGTAATATTTAAAAAAAAGTAAAGTACCCCCGTCACGCCAAGTGGCGTATAGGTAATATGGTGTTAGTGACCATACATTTTACACACCTTCAGCACATGATTGTTGGGGTAGTGTGGTCGGTATTACGCTCGTGCCGCTTTACTTTCTCAGAAAACAATTCGGTACCCATTAAAGGCTGGGTGAACCGGAGCCGTCGGTTGGGAGACCCTACCTCTTGTCCTTTGTATTCCAGTTCACTAACCACTGAGCTATCGCGGCTCCCACTATTGTAATATGATAGAAATTAATTATCCCCACATTATTTATCTTTTAATTCTTCTTCATTAAAATACTCGTTGTCTTTATCAATGTTTTCATAATCACCAACTGCATCACCACCTTCGTCATCATAATTATCGCTATCCAAATTATAACTACGAACACCAGCACCTCCATAATCACCTCAATTATCAACATCGCCAGTAGAACTGTAATGTAATAATCATCATCATCATCAACATTGGCAATAGAACTGTAGTGTAATCATCATCATCAACATCACCAGTAGATCTGTAACGTAATCATCATCATCAACATTGCCAATAAAACTGTAACGTAATCATCATCATCATCATCATCATCAACATCACCAGTAGAACTGTAACGTAATCATCATCATCAACATTGCTAATAAAACTGTAACGTAATCATCATCATCATCAACATTGCCAGTAGAACTGTAACGTAATCATCATCATCATCAACATTGCCAATAGAACTGTAATGTAATCATCATCATCATCAACATTGCCAATAGAACTGTAACGTAATCATCATCATCATCATCATCATCAACATTGCCAGTAGAACTGTAACGTACTCATCATCATCATCAACATTGCAAATACAACTGTAACGTAATCATCATCATCATCATCATCATCATCATCATCATCAACATCACCAGTAGAACTGTAACGTAATCATCATCATCATCAACATCACCAGTAGAACTGTAACGTAATCATCATTATCATCATCAACATCACCAGTAGAACTGTAACGTAATCATCATTATCATCATCAACATCACCAGTAGAACTGTAACGTACTCATCATCATCATCATCATCATCATCATCATCATCATCATCATCATCATCATCAACATTGCCAATAGAACTGTAACGTACTCATCATCATCATCAACATTGCCAGTAGAACTGTAACGTGATCATCATTATCATCATCAACATCATCATCAACATTGCCAATAGAACTGTAACGTACTCATCATCATCATCATCATGATCATCAACATTGCCAATAGAACTGTAACGTAATCATCATCATCATCATCATCATCATCATCATCATCAACATCACCAGTAGAACTGTAACGTAATCATCATCATCATCAACATCACCAGTAGAACTGTAACGTACTCATCATCATCATCATCATCATCAACATTGCCAATAGAACTGTAACGTACTCATCATCATCATCAACATTGCCAGTAGAACTGTAACGTAATCATCATTATCATCATCAACATCACCAGTAGAACTGTAACGTACTCATCATCATCATCATCATCATCAACATTGCCAATAGAACTGTAACGTACTCATCATCATCATCATCATCATCAACATTGCCAATAGAACTGTAACGGACTCATCATCATCATCATCATCATCAACATTGCCAATAGAACTGTAACGTACTCATCATCATCATCAACATTGCCAGTAGAACTGTAACGTACTCATCATCATCATCATCATCATCATCAACATTGCCAATAGAACTGTAACGTACTCATCATCATCATGGGGAGCCCGTGGTGACCTCAGCCGTCTTGTGTGTGTGTGGGTCCCTAAGTTATGGGGAGCCCGTGGTGACCTCAGCCGTCTTGTGTGTGTGTGTGTGTGTATCAATAGCTGATCAATGAGGAAGAAGAAGCCCTATTATCATCATCATCATCAACAACATTGCCAGTAGAACTGTAACGTAATCATCATCATCAACATTGCCAATAGAACTGTAACGTACTCATCATCATCATCATCATCATCATCAACATTGCCAATAGAACTGTAACGTACTCATCATCATCATCATCAACATTGCCAGTAGAACTGTAACGTAATCATCATCATCATCAACATTGCCAATAGAACTGTAACGTAATCATCATCATCATCAACATTGCCAATAGAACTGTAACGTAATCATCATTATCATCATCAACATTGCCAGTAGAACTGTAACGTAATCATCATCATCATCATCAACAACATTGCCAGTAGAACTGTAACGTAATCATCATCATCATCAACATTGCCAATAGAACTGTAACGTACTCATCATCATCATCATCAACATTGCCAATAGAACTGTAACGTACTCATCATCATCATCATCAACATTGCCAGTAGAACTGTAACGTAATCATCATCATCATCAACATTGCCAATAGAACTGTAACGTAATCATCATCATCATCAACATTGCCAATAGAACTGTAACGTAATCATCATTATCATCATCAACATTGCCAGTAGAACTGTAACGTAATCATCATCATCATCAACATTGCCAATAGAACTGTAACGTAATCATCATCATCATCAACATCACCAGTAGAACTGTAACGTAATCATCATTATCATCATCAACATCACCAGTAGAACTGTAACGTAATCATCATCATCATCAACATCACCAGTAGAACTGTAACGTAATCATCATCATCATCAACATTGCCAATACAACTGTAACGTAATCACCATCATCATCAACATCACCAGTAGAACTGTAACGTAATCATCATTATCATCATCAACATCACCAGTAGAACTGTAACGTAATCATCATCATCATCAACATTGCCAATACAACTGTAACGTAATCATCATCATCATCAACATTGCCAATACAACTGTAACGTAATCATCATCATCATCATCAACTTTGCCAATAGAACTATAACGTAATCATCATCATCATCAACATTGCCAGTAGAAGTGTAACGTAATCATCATCATCAACATTGCCAATAGAACTGTAACGTAATCATCATCATCAACATTGCCAGTAGAAGTGTAACGTACTCATCATCATCATCATCATCATCATCAACATTGCCAGTAGAACTGTAACGTAATCATCATCATCAACATTGCCAGTAGAAGTGTAACGTACTCATCATCATCATCATCATCATCATCATCATCATCAACATTGCCAGTAGAACTGTAACGTAATTACCAACGCCATCACTTTCATCCCCATTATCGTGGATACCAGCACACTGCACCAGCATCCACGGGAATAAGGAAACAGATGAACTCGCAAAAGTATGTGGGAACCTTCAACAGTCCAACCAATCCCAGAGACTCAAAGTAAAAAAAAAAAAACAATCCAGAAAAAAACAAAAAAACTAGGACAACAGAATGGAGAGAGTTACATGGAAAATATGAGCCAGAGCTTGACACATTAAGCAAATACAGAAGACGTGAGCAGACCATGCTATTTAGGCTCAGATTTAGAACAGACCATTTTGGCCACAGAGCACACCAACACAACCTTGGACTCAGCAACTTTATAACATGCAACTGCCGAGCATCCAAACAAGCTCTAGAACATATTCTACAGGACTGCATCACTCTTAACACCATGAGAACAAAAATATGGCCAACAGAAAGGTCCCTAAGTTATGGGGAGCCCGTGGTGACCTCAGCCGTCTTGTGTGTGTGTGTGTGTGTGTATCAATAGCTGATCAATGAGGAAGAAGAAGCCCTATTATCAACATCATCCGTATCACCACCAGCAACATTGTTATTATTATCAACATTATACTCATCAACTTAACCATTATCAACGGGCGACTGGTTGGTCTCAAGGCAAGACACCGGCCTCGAGACAGGGAGGTTGTGGGTTCAAATCTCGACTGCACCAGTTGGGATTGTTATTTATGATTTCTCTCTGCGGCAACCACCCCTGGTCTCAGCAACCACCCCTGGTCTCAGCAACCACCCCTGGTCTCAGCAACCACCCCTGGTCTCAGCAACCACCCCTGGTCTCAGCAACCACCCCTGGTCTCAGCAACCACCCCTGGTCTCAGCAACCACCCCTGGTCTCAGCAACCACCCCTGGTCTCAGAAACCACCCCTGGTCTCAGCAACCACCCCTGGTCTCAGCAGTGAGGCCCAGCTTGAAACGGCAATTACTCATGGGCGGAAAAATCATGAGTACCTCAGAAGACGGAGTTATCTACTTGTGCGGCGAGGGACCTCTGTGCACACAGCTGCCGGGGGAAAACGGAGTAATACACAAAATTAAGTTCCTAGTCTCTAGGGACTTCGTCAGAGGCCAAAGCTGGCAAACGCAAAATCCACTTCTTTATTAGTGATCATTTGAACATATATTCAAATATATATTCTGTCATATTGAATAAAACCTACAACTGCTCTCAAAATCTTCATGTTTACAGCTCCTGTGCATCAAATATCCAGTATCGTTGTCCTGTTAACAAAATTAGAATGTACCTACTTAACCTCCTACCCCCTCATATCTTTTTTCTTCTCCCCCCCCCCCCCCCCCCGATATGACAAGGTAAGGTTCACGTCTTTTTTCTCAGCGTACTCATTTATATACAAGGTTTGCTTTCTGTCAACATCTTCTTGTGTCCTTTCAACATCAAAGATTGGTTCCCCTGGATTGTTATTTCACTCTGTCTCTAGCTCTGATTGTACACACTGTCATATATTCTCCTGTCAATATTTTGATGTTGTCCACTGTCAGCCCACTTTAGTCTCTGCCTTATATACATAGAATTTTCCACTTCAACATAAACTTTATAAGTTTTCTCTTTGCCGTCCAAAGAATTTCATTTGCTTGCTCGGATTGTGTTAAGTTGTTCTCTCTTAAATTTCAATCGTTTCAAAATATCATTATTTGTTTTTATCTCAATCCCCCAAATTGGTCATATTCTTCTCATTTTTATCAATTTCTTACTTGTTCTGTTGGAACGTGGCTCCTATGACAGCTCCTCGGAAATTTTCTGTGCAATGCGCGAGATGCTCAGTTTCTGCAGCGGTCACTTCATGCTTGTCTGTGATTTCATGCTCTTAGTAGTAGGGAATTCTTTATACACATCTTCACATCAGGAGGCAATCTGATCATCAGAAGCGGCCCTCGTCGAACAAGTGTTTCGTCCTTTTAGTTTCTTGGCACTCTAAGAGAGGTGTCCCCTGGGTCACGACTCCCAGGCGTCGTCCTCCTGCTGCATTGAACTCGAAGGCTTAGATTCGACATATAATACCTAGCCGTCATCCTGCGCAACACTTCTCACCGAATCTACTGTCTATACCAGTCTTTACACAACTGTCCTAGCTTTAACCTGGTACATTGATGTCATCTTCGTGGTGGAGCAGCCTTACTTTGCTGGTATTTTGCGCGACGTCATTTTATACACTCACACCCATGCTGCTTCCTGTCATGAAGTAACTCGGTATAGTGGTGGCGGGTGGGTAGCTGATAACAGGTGATAACGATACCTGGGGCTGGGAACATAACTCCTTTGATCTAGGTCTTCCTCTCACTCGTTTACCTGGAACTATGCCCTCCATGATTACACAAATTTCAAGACAAAGTAAGAAATGGCTTACCGTTCTTCTCTTCTATAAATAGAAGATTCAAAGGCTTCTAATGTGTTCTCATCGTCATCATCATCGAGTGCCATCTCTGCAACGATGGTTGGCTACCATGGTGCGCCATTCTACTCTGTCTCTTGCTTTGAGGGTGCAGGTTGTCATAAGCTTGTCCATCTTTTGATTTTACTCGTCTATGTTAGTCTTGGTCTGCCTCTGTCTCTTTTACCTTATATTTTCCCCTCCAGGATTACTTTTAGTAGGCTATTGTATCTTTTAACGTGGCCCAAAAATCGCATTTGTCTTATTTGAATTGTGTTTAGTAGTTCTCTTTTCATTTTTAGTTGTTTTAAGACTTCATCGTTGGTTTTCTTTTCTTTCCATCCAATTCTACCTATTCTTCTATATATTCACATTTCAAAGGCTTCAATTCTCTGTTCTGTTTTCTTGTCTAATGTCCATGTTTCTGCACCATATAGGAATGTTGAGAAGACATAACATTTTGCTATTCTTAGTTTTAGAACTGGTGTTATTTGTTTTGATGTTAGTATGTTCTTCATGACATTAAAATTACTTTTTGCCATTTCTATTCAATTCCCTGTTGTGTTCTGTTTTCTAATTTAGTTTCTGCACCGATTAGGAATGTTGAGTAGATTTAACACTTTATTATTCTCAACCGATTTCTTTAGTTATTTTAACAACTGTTTTCTATCCATACATCCATCCATCAATCCATCCATCCATCCATCCATCCATCCATCCATCCATCCATCCATCCATCCATCCATCCATCCATCCATCCATCCATCCATCCATCCATCCATCCATCCATCCATCCATCTATCTATCTATCTATCTATCTATCTATCTATCTATCTATCTATCTATCTATCTATCTATCTATCTATCTATCTATCTATCTATCTATCTATCTATCTATCTATCTATCTATCTATCTATCTATCTATCTATCTATCTATCTATCTATCTATCTATCTATCTATCTATCTATCTATCTATCTATCTATCTATCTATCTATCTATCTATCTATCTATCTATCTATCTATCTATCTATCTATCTATCTATCTATCTATCTATCTATCTATCTATCTATCTATCTATCTATCTATCTATCTATCTATCTATCTATCTATCTATCTATCTATCTATCTATCTATCTATCTATCTATCTATCTATCTATCTATCTATCTATCTATCTATCTATCTATCTATCTATCTATCTATCTATCTATCTGTCTATCTGTCTGTCTGTCTGTCCGTCCGTCCGTCCGTCCGTCCGTCCAACCATCCATCCATCCACCTACCCACCCACCTACCCACCTACCTACCCACATACTTACGTAATCTATCTATCTATCTATCTATCTATCTATCTATCTATCTATCTATCTATCTATCTATCTATCTATCTATCTATCTATCTATCTATCTATCTATCTATCTATCTATCTATCTATCTATCTATCTATCTATCTATCTATCTATCTATCTATCTATCTATCTATCTATCTATCTATCTATCTATCTATCTATCTATCTATCTATCTATCTATCTATCTATCTATCTATCTATCTATCTATCTATCTATCTATCTATCTATCTATCTATCTATCTATCTATCTATCTATCTATCTATCTATCTATCTATCTAACTGTTTGTCTGTATATCTGTCTGTGTATCTATCTATCTATATATCTATATATCTATCTCTCTGTCTGTCTGCCTGCCTGTCTGTCTATCTATCTGTCTATGTGTCTGTCTATCTGTCTATCTATCTATCTATCTATCTATCTATCTATCTATCTATCTATCTATCCATCCATCTGTCTATCTATCTGTTTGTCTATCTCTCGGTCTGTCTATCTGTCTTTTTGTCTGTCTGTCTGTCTGTCCTGTCCTGTCTGTCAGTCTGTCTGTTGTCCTTTCGAGCCGAAGACGGCACATAGGGTAGAACCACAATCTCAAGAACAGAAACCTTGCGTGACAAAATGGCACATATTGCAGAGATCACTGCTTCTAAAATCTAAGGCTCTGTTCCCATAATAATACTTGTTACAATGATAGCTTGTCAAGCCATCGATCACTGTTTACTACTAATTAAAAATAATTGTTTTATAATTACACAACATACCACAGCTATCATACACATATTTTAAAAAAAAACTACATGCAACCTCACGCGGCTAACCCTTGACAACATACATTGCAACCGAGCTAAGATCGATCAGCAACCCACAGCTGACTGCGTGCTTCAGCATCGGAGATCAGCTGAGCTGATTATGACCCTACTTCAACTTACAGTGAGTGTTGTTCTTGGAAGACTAATCAATCTATCCGAAAGAGTAGGGATAGAAGAGGAAAGGCAAGTCGGCACTCACAAATTCCGTGCTGAAGTTGGATGTGCTTGGCCGAAAGATGCAAATTTCGAATCTTAGACATAAACCACACAACGAAATCTACACACTTAATGCCTTTTTTACAACGTGTTTTACTTTAGCAGTCCTCGAGTGAACGACAGAAAGAAAATTGAAGACAATATGCTGCACAGCTGTACAACAACGACAAGTTCTATAAATCACACATAGAAATACACGTAAAGTAAAGGTTCCATTCATGCCTTGCTAGGCGTTGTGGAATATGGTTTTAGTGACCATATTTTTCTATGACCACGGCACATTTTGGGTGATGTGGTCGGTATCACGCCAGGCCGCCTTTACTTTCCATAAATATCTCTGGTTACCATATTTAGAGGCTGGGTAAACCCCGGAGCCTTGTTAGTCCGATAAAAAATCAGCCACTGTTGGAGATCGTACCCGGACCATTCTGGTCAGGAAGCGAGCACTCTAACCACTCAGCCACCGAGGCTTCACACATATAAATAAACATCATTAAATATTTTGAAAAAATATGTGGCAATATACAACATACATGTACTTCCAGACATTTAGTCTCCCACTTCTGACATACTCTTATATATTTACTCTACAATGTACTATGACGTTAGTCGAGTAACGTATCCAAAGAGTACCTCTCATGAGGCGGACGTCCATCTCCAGCACGGACAACAAGGTGTTACCAAATGTCTCTGGATGTGTCTGGCATGACAATTTACGCTACGGTCTAAAAGATGAAATTGTTGCCATCTCGCAACACAAGAGAATATAATGTTCCTTAAACAAGTCAGTGTCAAGGCAACGGACACAACAAACCAGAAGAAAACATTGAATCGAGGTCGGAGTGGCCTCGAACTAACTGCAATGAGGTTAAGTTATTCACACAGAGAAAGTTTCAAAAGCAGGAAGTCTTTTGTCGGCGGTGTTCATGAATAGGAGAGGCCCTAATATAAAGCATCAATTGGTGACGTTCGTTCAGCGATAACTATCACCAAGACTAGATCAGTTTGCTGTGAAACTGCAAGGGGAAATCACCACACAAGTTCAACGTTTATACAAAAACCGACACCCACGTTTTTACTCTAATTCCACACACGCTTACTCTCTCTCTCTCTCTCTCCTTCTCCAAGATCTCTCTCTCTCTCGCTGACGAATTAGACGGAGTGTGAAGAACTGGGTGGTCTCCCGTCCTTCACCTATCAAGCTCTTGATTGGAATTTCTAGTCCCATCGAGCGGAATAGAGGAACATAAATACAAGCCGAGGGCATGCTAAGGAATCTATGCTTGTTTTCTCAGTTCAATTTATGGAGCATTCGCTTTTTAATTTTATGTGAAGCGCGCAAGCCAAGTTTGACTTGCTTTTAAAATTGCGTCACTGACGTTTCTTGACATAAGACAGCTGACTCCTGTTTTCACTTTTCAGCAAGTACCCCCCATGGGAAGAATATGTGCTATTTTCTGATTGACTTATTCTGAGTGTTCTAATCTATGATGACAAGATCGTATTTCCGCGTTTGTATTTTTTGTCTGTGGTTCCTGATGTTTATGGACGGTAGTTAACAAACCGTCGTTGTCAAGTATCCAGTTATTATCGAAACAGAAATCGCCACTGACAATGGAGGTGATGGCAGTGACCAAGGCATTCAAATGGTTAGAGTCACAAGACTTCACCCACGCATCTATAGTGAGTGATTCGATGAGCATGATAATAAAGTGGAGGCGGGCTCTGCGCGCATGCAATGGGTAGAGTCGTTGCAGAAGAGTCCAAAATACGTAAGGTCACCTTTGTCTTTGTCCCTGGACATGCGGGAGTACGGGGAAATGAAAGAGCGGACAGGTTGGCTAGCGGTGCTGTCGTTGAGGACGGGCAACCGATGGATCGGGCGGACATCATCAATGCCCTTCGAGATGTGGGAAGAGCACAGGACTTCGACAAACACAGATCAACGTCACTTCTTCGGATGATGGAAATGGGAGTTAAAATGGGCAGAGCCAGAAATGAGAAACTTAGTGGGCGTGTAAGAAGACTTATCAACCAACATAGAACTGGAGTCGTCAGTCGCTGGACGCTGCGGGAATTGCTGAGGAGTGGGATCTGAGCACCTACGGACATGTTCGGAGTGCAATGATGATGACCCGCAAATAACTCAATAACTTAATAACTCAATGGCTGCCAAGAAGTTCACTTTACTATGTGTATGCATTCGCCTCATTTACCATGTATTTTCCCTCCAATATGACATAAGCTAGGTTATGTCTCTGTATGTGTCCTTCATACCACTTATCATGTTCGGAATATGTTAAATCGTTATTTCATGTTCAGCTGTTTCAGAACTTCATTATTCCTTTTCTTCTCTGTCATTTAATTCTTATATATATATATATATATATATATATATATATATATATATATATATAGTAAAGTGCCCCCGTCACGCCAAGTGGCGTATATAGAATATGATGTTAGTGACCATTAATTGTACAGACCTTCGGCACATTTTTTGGGGGGTAATGTGGTCGGTTGGAAAACAACAGGTAAGAGAAAAAGAGGAAGACCCAGAGAAACACTGAGAAGAACATTGATGAGAGAGGCAAGAGCAGCAGGAATCGGCTCCCTCAGTGAGATAGAGCTGCTTGCACTGAACAGAGACAAATGGCGAGATTTGATAAAATATCTTTAAAAGAATTATCAACTAGGCCGGCTACGGCTGGAAAGGTCAATAAATAGATAGAATATGGTCGATATTACGCCCGTGCTGCTTTACTTTCCCAGAAAAAAAATCCTGTACCCACTAAAGAAAGGCTAGGTGAGCCCGCAAGCCGTCGGTTGGGATCGAACCCTACCTCTTGTCCTTTGTAGTCCAGTTCACTAACCACTGAGCTATCGCGGCTCCCTATATATATATATATATATACATACACACAATTCAAGGGCTTCCGTTCTTTTCTGTTTTCTTATTAAATGTCAATGTTTGTGCAACATACATAAATATTGGTAGAGATATAGCACTTCTATAAGGATATCAAAAGCAAGAGGTGCATTCGTTACACTGGAAAACATTGAAATCCAAAAAAAATTAGGTTAAATACAAAAATAAAAATTTTCAACTCAAATGTTAAATCAGTCTTATTATATGGATGTGAAACATGGAGAAAAACAAAAATGACAATCATGAAGAATCAGACCTTCATTAATAGATAGATACTTGCGCAGAATAAAAGAATATATATGTCAGGACAAAATCACTAACATTGTATTATGGAAAAGTACTTGTCAAATACCAGTGGATAAAGAGATACAGCGAAACGATGGCGCTGGATAGGACACACACTGAAGAAGCCAACTGATAGTATTACATAACAGGTCATTTTTGGAATCCCCTATGAAAAAGACAAAGAGGAAGACCAAAATATTCTCGGAGAAGACAGATGGCAGCAGAGAGTGAGATTATGGGGAAGACATTAAATGATCTTAAGAGAATGGCAAGAAACAGAACTACATGTACTTGTAAAGTGTTTGTTAAAGACCTGTGCTCCGGGAGCTGGGTGAACCGGAAGCCGTCGGTTTGGATCGAACCCTACCCCTTGTTCTTTGTAGTCCAGTTCACTAACCACTGAGCTATCGCGGCTCAACGCTCACTTAACGTTATTACTATTAAGGGAGAAGTTGTCGGGTGGACGCTGAAGAAGACAATCATCACCACAACCATCACCACCACCACCACCACCAACACCACGATAACCACCATCACCACGACCACCATCACCACCATCACGACCACCAACACCACCATCACGACCACTACCACGACCACCATCACCACCACCAACACCACGATCACCACCATCACCACAACCATCACCACCACCACCACCAACACCACGATCACCACCATCACCATTACAACCACCACCACCATCACCACCATCACCACAACCATCACCAACAACAACATCACCACGACCACCATCACCACAACCACCATCACCACAACCACCATCACCACAACCATCACCACCACCACCATCAACACCATCACCACGACCACCATCACCACGACCACCATCACAACCATCACGACCACCACCATCACCACGACCACTATCACCACGACCACCACCACCACCATCAATACGACCACCGCCATCACCACGACCACCACCACGACCATCACCACCACCACCACCACTATCACCACGATCACCACCACCACCACCACCACCACCACCAACACCACCACCACGACCACGACCACCATCACCACCACCACCACCAACACCACGATCACCACCATCACCACGACCACCATCACCACCGCCACCACCAACACCACTATCACCACCATCACCACGACCACCATCACCACCACCACCACCACGATCACCACCATCACCACAACCATCACCACCACCACCAACACCACGATCACCACCATCACCACAACCATCACCACCACCACCACCAACACCACGATCACCACCATCACCACAACCGTCACCACCACCACCACGATCACCACCATCACCACGACCACCACCATCACCACGACCACCACCATCACCACCATCACCACCATCACCACCATCACCACCATCACCACCACCACTACCATCACCACGACCACCATCACCACCATCACCACCATCACCACCACCACTACCATCACCACGACCACCATCACTACGACCACCACCACCACCATCACCACCATCACCACATCACCACCACCACCACCACCAACACCACCAACACCACGATCACCACCATCACCACGACCACCATCACCACGACCACCATCACCACCATCACCACCATCACTACCACCACCACCATCACCACCACCACCACCACCATCACCACCATCACCACCATCACCATCACCACCATCACCACGACCACCATCACCACCGTCACCAACATCACCACCATCACCGCCATCACTACCAACACCACCATCACCACGACCACCATCACCACGACCACCATCACCACCATCACCACGACCACCATCATCACCACCACCATCACCACCATCACCACCATCACTACCATCACCACCAACCACCATCACCACGACCACCATCACCACCACCACTACAACCACCACCACCATCATCACCACGACCACCATCACCATCACCACGACCACCATCACCATGACTACCACCACCACAATCACCACCACCACCACCATGACGACCATGACCACAAACACCATCACCACCACCACGACCATCACCACCACTACCATTACCATTACCACCACCACCACCATCACCACCACTACCATCACCACGACCACCACCATCACCACGACCATCACCACCACTACCATCACCACGACCACTACCATCACCACGACCACTACCATCACCACGACCACTACCATCACCACAACCACTACCACCACCAACACCACGATCCCCACCACCACAATCACCACCACCACCACCATGACGACCATGACCACAAACACCATCACCACCACCACGACCATCATCATCATCATCATCATCATCATCACCATACTACTGTTAACATCATCCCCGACCAATAATTGTAACTGACCGCCTTGCTATACTACCCCGTGTTGTGACGCTGAAGGTGAACAGGCAAGCTGTCAGTGACTCATATCTGATAGTTGGCGTCATGATAGCTCTCATCTCAGATGCAGATGGACGTATGTATACCTTTTCACAATCCGAAAGTCATCGCAAAAACCTACTTTTCAACTTTCACAATCACTTTTACTTTAGCAAAAACCAATTTTTTTTAACTTTTCCAATCCCAAATTCACCACAAACCTACTTTAAAACTTTTCCAATCCAAAATTCACCACAAACCTACTTTAAAACTTTTCCAATCCCATAACAACAGATCAACTCTTCAACTTTTCCATTTACAAAACCACAAATCTAACTTTCAACTTTTCTTCTCCAAAATTCACCACAAACCTACTTTTCAACTCTCACATTTCCGAAGCAAAAGCTACATTTTCAACTTTCATAATCTCAAATTCCCCAACAGATTTACTTTTCAACTTTCACATTCCTAAAGCCGACATAAGACCAGCATAGAAATAGCCTCATTGTAAAAAAAAAACAACTTGTAAAGATGTTACGGAGGATGATACTGTCTATTTCTATACACAAAACCTTTCCGAACAGGCGTCTGACAGAGTTTACTGTCAAGGAAATTGTGCAGAGACAACATCAAGATAGTTGCACCAATTCTCCTACATCCTTTATAACCAAGCAGACACACGGTGACATAAAACACGGTTGAGGTAAGACAGTATTTTCTGTCCTATAAAGATATGAAGAAACATTTCTCTATGGGACGAGAATAAGTTGAGAGATATTTGCTTTTGACAAGACTTTATCGTTCAGTGATAAAGATAGTTACAAATTACTCTGTCGTTGCTTATGGTCCTTCCATCAGATTTACGTCAACTGTGAGCCCCATAATGACTTCAAATTGAGACTCTGTGTCTCCGGTCAGAAGTTTTCTTCAGTTTGTTGTGATTGTGTTCTGGTATATGTGTTAGAACTTGTTCACTCCATGGATGCAGCTGTAGGAATTATTTTTGCTTGGCATGAAGAAGAAATTTGTGATCGCTAGTGAGGAGCATAGAGTGTGTAATCGAAAAGAAAAAGTTGACACTGATGATAAGATCAAATAAATGAACATACGCTGTGAATGAGATCAAATAAATGAACATACACTGTGAATGAGATCAAATAAATGAACATACACTGTGAATGATATCAAACAAATGAAATACACTGTGAATGATATCAAACAAATGAACATACACCGTGAATGAGATGAAATAAATGAACATACACTGTGAATGAGATGAAATAAATGAACATACACTGTGAATGATATCAAATAAATGAACATACACTGTGAATGAGATCGAAAAAATTGAGCATATACTCTGTGTGCGACAAAATAAATGAAAATATACTGAAAATGATATCAAATAATTGATCAGTGAATGTAATCAAATAGATGAACATTAACAGTGAATGTGATCGAATAAAATAAATACACACACAGAAAGAGAGAGTGAGAGAGAGTGAGAGAGAGAGAGAAAGAGAGAGATCAAATAAGAGCATAGACGCTGAGAGCAAATCAATTAAATGCATAGACAGAGGTTGATATCTTCTCACTCTAGATAAAAAACAAACAAAACATAAGTTAAGAATTGACAAAACGAAGAAGTAAAATCCCGGAATCTTTTCCTTCCGATGCTTACTCCCCCCCCCCTCTCCCCCCTCTCCCCCCTCCCTCCCACCCGAACTCTACCCGTAACAGAAAGCTAAATGGTCGCACCTGCGTTGTGCCATGGTTTACAACTAGTTTCAATATCTGTGTCTTTTGGCCCAGTACATTCGACTTTAATATTACGTTTGTAGGTACGAGGGTTACCATCCCTTTAGATTGCTACAAATGTGGTTGTACTAGTTGTCTGAGTCACGACAGGGAAGTGAATTAGGATCGTGATCAAATGTGGTTGTACTAGTTGTCTGAGTCACAACAGGGAAATGAATTAGGATCGTGATCAAATGTGGTTGTACTAGTTGTTTGAGTCACAATAGGGAAGTGAATTAGGATCGTGATCAAATGTGGTTGTACTGGTTGTTTGAGTCACAATAGGGAAGTGAATTAGGATCGTGATCAAATGTGGTTGTACTGGTTGTTTGAGTCACAATAGGGAAGTGAATTAGGATCGTGATCAAATGTGGTTGTACTGGTTGTTTGAGTCACAACAGGGAAGTGAATTAGGATCGTGATCAAATGTGGTTGTACTGGTTGTTTGAGTCACAATAGGGAAGTGAATTAGGATCGTGATCAAATGTGGTTGTACTGGTTGTTTGAGTCACAACAGGGAAGTGAATTAGGATCGTGATCAAATGTGGTTGTACTGGTTGTTTGAGTCACAATAGGGAAGTGAATTAGGATCGTGATCAAATGTGGTTGTACTAGTTGTCTGAGTCACGACAGGGAAGTGAATTAGGATCGTGATCAAATGTGGTTGTACTAGTTGTCTGAGTCACAACAGGGAAATGAATTAGGATCGTGATCAAATGTGGTTGTACTAGTTGTTTGAGTCACAATAGGGAAGTGAATTAGGATCGTGATCAAATGTGGTTGTACTGGTTGTATGAGTCACAATAGGGAAGTGAATTAGGATCGTGATCAAATGTGGTTGTACTGGTTGTTTGAGTCACAACAGGGAAGTGAATTAGGATCGTGATCAAATGTGGTTGTACTGGTTGTTTGAGTCACAACAGGGAAGTGAATTAGGATCGTGATCAAATGTGGTTGTACTGGTTGTTTGAGTCACAATAGGGAAGTGAATTAGGATCGTGATCAAATGTGGTTGTACTGGTTGTTTGAGTCACAACAGGGAAGTGAATTAGGATCGTGATCAAATGTGGTTGTACTGGTTGTTTGAGTCACAACAGGGAAGTGAATTAGGATCGTGATCAAATGTGGTTGTACTAGTTGTCTGAGTCATAACAGGGAAGTGAATTAGGATCGTGATCACATGTGGTTGTACTGGTTGTTTGAGTCACAACAGGGAAGTAAATTAGGATCGTGATCAAATGTGGTTGTTTGAGTCACGACAGGGAAGTGAATTAGGATCGTGATCAAATGTGGTTGTACTGGTTGTTTGAGTCACAACAGGGAAGTGAATTAGGATCGTGATCAAATGTGGTTGTACTGGTTGTTTGAGTCACGACAGAGAAGTGAATTAGGATCGTGATCACATGTGGTTGTACTAGTTGTCTGAGTCACAACAGGGAAGTGAATTAGGATCGTGATCAAATGTGGTTGTACTAGTTGTCTGAGTCATAACAGGGAAGTGAATTAGGATCGTGATCACATGTGGTTGTACTAGTTGTCTGAGTCACAACAGGGAAGTGAATTAGGATCGTGATCAAATGTGGTTGTACTGGTTGTTTGATTCACAACAGGGAAGTGAATTAGGATCGTGATCAAATGTGGTTGTTTGAGTCACGACAGGGAAGTGCATTAGGATCGTGATCAAATGTGGTTGTACTGGTTGTTTGAGTCACAATAGGGAAGTGAATTAGGATCGTGATCAAATGTGGTTGTACTGGTTGTTTGAGTCACGACAGAGAAGTGAATTAGGATCGTTATCAAATGTGGTTGTACTGGTTGTCTGAGTCACGTCAGGGAAGTGAATTAGGATCGTTATCAAATGTGGTTGTACTGGTTGTTTGAGTCACAATAGGGAAGTGAATTAGGATCGTGCTCAAATGTGGTTGTACTGGTTGTCTGAGTCACAATAGGGAAGTGAATTAGGATCGTGCTCAAATGTGGCTGTACTGGTTGTCTGAGTCACAACAGGGAAGTGGATTAGGATCGTGATCAGATGTGGTTGTTCTGGTTGTTTGAGTCACAATAGGGAAGTGGATTAGGATCGTGATCAGATGTGGCTGTACTGGTTGTTTGAGTCACAATAGGGAAGTAAATTAGGATCGTTATCAAATGTGGCTGTACTGGTTGTCTGAGTGACGACAGGGAAGTGAATTATGATCGTGATCAAATGTGGTTGTACTGGTTGTTTGAGTCACAACAGGGAAGTGAATTAGGATCGTGATCAAATGTGGTTGTACTGGTTGTTTGAGTCACGACAGGGAAGTGAATTAGGATCGTGATCAAATGTGGTTGTACTCGTTGTTTGAGTCACAACAGGGAAGTGAATTAGGATCGTGATCAAATGTGGTTGAACTGGTTGTCTGAGTCACAATAGGGAAGTGAATTAGGATCGTGATCAAATGTGGTTGTACTCGTTGTTTGAGTCACAACAGGGAAGTGAATTAGGATCGTTATCAAATGTGGTTGTACTGGTTGTCTGAGTCACGACAGGGAAGTGAATTAGGATCGTGATCAAATGTGGATCTCTCATTCTGGAGCAAGCTAATGATAATGACACACTGACTACTTGTAGTTAAGGTCTTACCTGCCTTTTTGGAGCCAAAACTCGAAATAAAATTGAAGCTTGATTAAAGAACCAAGTAAAGAACCAAGTAAAGAACCAAGTAAAGAACCAAGTAAAGAACCAAGTAAAGAACCAAGTAAAGAACCAAGTAAAGAACCAAGTAAAGAACCAAGTAAAGAACCAAGTAAAGAACCAAGAACAGACAGCTGAAAATGAGAAGAAGATCGGTAGTTCTTGTTCTTCTCCATAACAAATATCACTGCAGGGATTTATTTCCAATCCAACCTGAACACACAGAAAGATTTCAACAAAATGTACAAACTCTGTTGTACTTGCAATAATCCCTACTGGATACACGTTGATGCTTTTTTTGCCTATTATACTTACCCTTTTAATTTATTCTTATCGTCCCGTTTTGGAAACAAACATCATTTTGAGGTACATTTTCAGGAGCTGCCACTCCGGGTAACTCTTCTATTATCGTCACTACGTAACAAGTATTTCGTTATTTTGGCGGCCTCGGTAGCCTAGTTGGGAAAACCATCCGACTGGGGCTACCGACGTTCGGACAACCCGTGTTCAATTCTCGCTGGAAGCAGCGTAAGTTTTACTCGTGGTTGGAAAAGAAAATACTCCCGCGGTCGACCCAGCCGCTAGAAATGGATACCAGAGTAGTACTCTGGGACGGTGAGGTGTGCCGCCCCGCATCGTGAGCTTCGATGCTTGAAGCGACACTATCCAGAAGTCTCCGAAAGCTTCCGGAAAGGCGACCGAGCACATAATGATGAAAACTCGTTAACACGTCGATTCAAGTCTTTCTTTTCTTTATCTTTGTCACGATCTAATGACATCAGTCTGATGCTTTCAATGAAAGAATTGGTCAAGCCAGGTTTGATGACGTTTCCAATTAAGTTGTACTGATACTACATTGGCGATGTTCACATGAACCTTCTTAGTGTCACTAGCTGGCCGGTTACGTACACACCCACCTCATACTTAAATGGTTAGCGTTCTTACTTGATCGACGTCATTGTCTAAACTGTTTCACGCTCAGGGCCTCGTGGTTACTTAAAGACATGTTTATTTCTATTCACAATTGGAATTCTCTTGAAGAAGAAAACCCAAACATTGTACTCACTGTGTCGTCGGACACGACTTTAGCAGGCGTTCGGCTATCATTTCACCAGTGTCACAGTCAGAGGTTCCTATCTTTAACCAAAAAAACATGTTTGCGACTTTACCCCAGTATTGAGGTCAGCGGGGGGGGGGGGGGGGGGGCTGGGACTTCTAGGACAAAGAACAAAGGCCGCATGTTCTGAGCAGTGACTGTGAGTTATTAGGGTCTTAGTTTCTATTTCATCACCGACAGTAACAAACTTTTGAGTTTACTGGGATTGGAACATGAGTACTCCTGGTTTAGAGTACCTCAAGTCCAATCATTGAATTGTTGGAAATTTTATACTTTAATCTGTTATGATTTTTTTTTTCAGAATGTGAAGATTATGACTTCTTCTTTTAGTCAGCATCTAGATTATGATTTCTTCTTTTTTAATGAGTCAGCATCCATATTATGATTTCTTCTTTTCTAATGAGTCAGCATCTAGATTATGATTTCTTCTTTTTTAATGAGTCAGCATCCATATTATGATTTCTTCTTTTCTAATGATTCAGCATCCATATTATGATTTCTTCTTTTCTAATGAGTCAGCATCCAGATTATGATTTCTTCTTTTCTAATGAGTCAGCATCCAGATTATGACCTCTTTTCTAATGAGTCAGCATCCAGATTATGATTTCTTTTCTAATGAGACAGCATCCAGATTATGATTTCTTCTTTTCAAATGAGTCAGCATTCATATTATGACATCTTCATTTCTAATGAGTCAGCATCCAGATAACGATTTCTTCTTTTCAAATGAGTCAGCATCCAAAAAATGATTTCTTCTTTTCTAACAAGTCAGCATCCAGATTATGATTTCTTCTTTTCTAATGAGTCAGCATCCAGATTATGATTTCTTCTTTTCTAATGAGTCAGCATCCAGATTATGATTTCTTCTTTTCTAATGAGTCAGCATCCAGATTATGATTTCTTCTTTTCTAATGAGTCAGCATCCAGATTATGATTTCTTCTTTTCTAATGAGTCAGCATCCAGATTATGACTTTTTCTGTTCTAGTGAGTCAGCAGCAAGATTGTCAGAATAATCTCCTTGTTCAAACACTGGGTCACTTTGTACAAAAATGACCACTGAAGTTCTAAAACATTAATCTATTTGTGACTCTAGAACTTCTTGTACGCCGTTTTGTACGTAATCAGTAAAATGTGTACTATCTCCACATATGATGTAGTTGGCGCGCTGATTAGAAAAAAATCTAATCAACAAATCTAATTTTTTGTTCTAATTTTTATTCTAATCAACAAAAAATCTTCTAATTTTTTGTTGATTAGAAGACAAAAAATGATATCGGTTCGATCTCAGTCTCTCACTTCCAAGTAGATTATATAGCTTACTTGCTTCCGTTCGCCTGATGACTAAAGGAGTGCACCTGTTCGTCATCCGCCCTTAAAAGAACTATAAATGTGTGTGTGTGTGTTGTGTTGTGGATTGCAGTAAAATTGTGATATTTCCGCCTTTCGGCCCAACACATCCCACTTCAACATGTTATTTTTTAGTATTGGGTTGTCTTCCATCTTTGATCCCTTCTCGCTTGGCCAGACTAGGCAGGTTTGTCTGTTACTAGAGGCACCACGGAGAGGTAGAGCAGGATCTGGATGGTTCTGGTTCACCGATCCTGTCGTAAGCCATCAGCTGTTGGTCGCTGACAAGTTCCAGCTATGCTGCTCTCAAGCGAGCCTTTGCCTTCTCGATTCTGTTGAAAAAATAACTGGTATATAATTTACTAGGAAGCCGCGATAGCTCGGTGGCTAGTTTCTGGGAAAGTAAAGCGGCACGGGCGTAATACCAATCACATTATCCCAAAAATCATGTGCCGAAGGTCTGTAAAATGTATGGTCACTAACACCATATTCCCTATACGCCACTTGGCGTGATGGGGGTACTTTACTTTTTTTTTTTTTTTAAATGTGGTTTGCTGATTTAGGTATAGCTATCGAAGAAAAGCATTGATCACTTCACTTGTAAATGTGGTCTCTCACAATGAAGTCTGGTCACTTCACTTGTAAATGTGGTCTCTCACAATGAAGTCTGGTCACTTCACTTGTAAATGTGGTCTCTCACAATGAGGTCTGGTCACTTCACTTGTAAATGTGGTCTCTCACAATGAAGTCTGGTCACTTCACGTGTAAATGTGGTCTCTCACAATGAAGTCTGGTTACTTCACTCATCTACGACACTGCATACAGCGTAGCGTCTTCTCTAATTGATGATAATGATGATGGTGGTGGTGATAGATGATGATAATAATGTGATGATATTGATGATGATGATGATGATGACGATAATGATGATAATGACTGAATGCCACGGCATCAGCATGCGTGCTCAATAATCCTGTAAGTTAATATGGCGATTGCGATGGTTTTCCTAAACTTGCTTGTCCCCACTAGTGGTACTGTAATACCAGACTGTTGGAGGCAAGGGCGCCTCACAGCAGCAGAGCTGGAAGCTGTCAGCGTCCACAGCTTGTGGCTTGTGCTAGGATCGATGAACAAGAACCATTCAGACCCCACTACACCTCTTCGCGGTGCCTCCAGAAACAGACTAATGTTTCTAGTCTGGCCAAGCGAGTATGAACTGAACAGGGAAGACAACCTAGTACTAAAAAATAACACGCTGAAGTCGGATGTGTTGGGCCGAAAGGCGCAAATATAACAGTCTTACTGCACACCACAACATTTACACGCCTACTTAACGTCCTTTTTTTTTTCATTCGTCAGGTTTTACCTCTGACGAAGTCCATAGAGACTAGGAACTGAATTCTGCGTGTTAATCCATTTTCCCCTGGCAGCCGCGTGCACAGGTGTGCCTCGCCGCACAGACAGATAACTCCGACTTCAGAGGTACTAATATTTTTTTTCCGTCGATGAGTAATTGACGTTTCAAGCCGGGCCTCACTACTGAGACCAGTGGTGGTTGCCGCAGAGAGAAATCATAAATAAAAATCCCAACCAGTGTAGCTGGGATTTGAACCCACAACCTTTCTTGCCTCGAGACCAACCAGTCCCCCTAACGTCCTTTTAAGGGCGGACGAAGAGGTGTATTGCTTCAGTCATCGTGTTAACACAAAAAAGCAGCAATATTAGAGTGTCAGTCTCAACGCACTCCACTACTGTGGGACGAAACTAATGCTTATACATTTTTATGAAAACACATACCTAGCACCCCTTGGACTTCCAGGGACTAAGTAACGCCCTAATAGCGACCAGTCAAGCTGAGAGCTCTAAACCTTTTCACCAACGTGAAGATGGACAATTTGCCAACAACTTCTCAAGCTCCGAATCTCGTGCACTGCTCAAATTGATTTGTTCAACCGTAAACGAAAATAAACATATTGCCAAGCAGCGTTCAAAATTTCGTTCGGTAGACAGACAAAGAAAAAAATGGCGTGATTTTTTTCTTGTCGTGGAACGGGTTAAGATCGGCGGTGGAACTGTTGCACATCGCACATAATCGAGGGTTATGGAAGGACATGATATCCGACGCCTCTTGGCTTAGACCAGGAATAAATTTGTTTTGTATCGTGGAATGAGTTTGGCAGATGATCTAAATAGGAGCACGCGTTTGATCAAATTGTTTTACTGCTTGTTGTACATGTACGTAATGTTCTTAACTGTGAACATAAAGATGCTACAAACAAATGTAATTGTTTTTTATTATTTTCAAATATAAGATTACGCAATAAAAAAAATTATACACATGTTCACTTGATTATTATGTATTATTTATTATACATTGTCTTCACAAGTCATGAAACGAGTGTGTAATGTTGTTTATTTTGAAAGCTGCAAAATTTGAACGCAGGATTTTGGAACTTTATTTGTTTTCTGTTTTATTCAACAGTTGGCCAAGTTGGGTAGCGTGATTTCGTGTGCACCTCATGGAAGTAGATTAGGTCTGGTGACAACAGTTGGCTGGCCTATTTCAGATAACTATAACTTCTTCCTTTCTTTCTTTTTTTTTTCTCTTTTTTTTCGTCCTTTCTATTTTTCTTTCTTTTTTTTCTTTCTTTCACTATCTTTATTTCTCCTTTCTTTCAAAATCTTTCTTTCTGTCATTCCTTTAAAATCAATGTGATTAAATCACTTCGCTGCCAAGACTCACGAAAGTAGTCTTTGTGTGGTCTTTTAAACAACGTAATGTTTTTTTTGTTGCACTGAGAAATATATAGAAGTCCAGAGAAATTAGGTTAAATACAAAAATAAAAATTTTCAACACCAATGTTAAGTCTGTCCTATTATATAGCTGTGGGAGCCGCGATAGCTCAGTGGTTAGCGAACTGGACTACAAAGTACAAGAGGTAGAGTTCGATCCCAACAGACGGGCACCGGTTCACCCAGCCTTTAATGGGTACCGGATTTTTTTCTGGGAAAGTAAAGCGGCACGGGGGTAATACCGACCACATTACCCGAAAAATCATGTTCCTAAGGTCTGTAAAATGTATGGTCACTTATACCATATTCCCTATACGCCACTTGGCGTGACGGGGGTACTTTACTTTTTACTATTATATGGCTGTGAAACATGGAGAACAACAAAATTGACAATCAAGAACATACAAACTTTCATTAATGGATGTTTACGCAAAATAAAAGGATGGAAATGGCAGGACAAAATCACTAACATAGAATTATGGAAATGTACCCCGCAAATACCAGTGGATAAAGAGATACAGCGAAGATGATGGCGCTGGACAGGACACACACTGCGGAAGCCAACTGAGAGTATTACTCAACAGGCCATTATTTGGAACACCCAGGGGAAAAGACAAAGAGGAAGACTAAGAAATTCTTGGAGAAGATAGACAGAAGCAGAGATGAAGATGATGGGGAAGACATGGAATGACCTTAAAAGAAAGGCAAGAAACAGAACGACTTGGAAAGTGTTTGTTGAAGTCTCTGCTCCACAGGGAGCTGAAAGGTAGAAGAAGAAGAAGTAGAAAACACGCACAAGAACAGTAAAACTAAAAGTGTCCATTGACTTATAGTTGACTGCACCAGGATAAGAAACCCAAAACTCATCAAAATTCTACTTTCGACTTCTCGTGTGACTCTGTTAATAGACTCACAAACATGTAGGAGCAAGTAGGGATCGAAAAGGAATGATAACCCGGTAATCATAAAGCGTCATGTTAAATTCGAATGTTTTGGACCGCAATACGCACATATCACAAAGTGCTCTAAACACCAACACAACTCAACAACGTCTGCTTAACGTCCTCTTGTTTGATGAAAGATGGAGAGAAGGAGTCATGGGGCAAAGACGGAAGGGAAGGAAACTGCATCCACAAATAAAAATAGTCCTAAAAATGTACTACTTAGAAAGTGGACCTGTTTTGAAAGCGCCAAGAAATTATTTGTAACCATAAATTCCTTACAAAAGCAATCGTCTTCTTATTTATTTAACACAAAATGCACGACATTAATTATAATGCAATTGTCTGACCAAAAAAAAATTCAAGACATTAATTATAATGAAATTGTGTCCTTTGAAACTATTTGCCCTTGAACTTTATTCCTGTAAGTGATTTTGAAAAAAAACTTGTCTCTCTCTATCAGCACTCATCCATGTCATATTTCACGTACTCCTGAATGAGGTATTTATTTTTCTCTTTCCCTGGAAAAATGTACTCGCCACTTCATCGGCACGCCATTATGCTTCCCCACACCACATGTTCTTGAAATCGCTTGTCGCTCCTTACTAGCGTTTAATGTCCATAATTGTGGAAATAAAAATGAGACATATACGCTCATCGTGAGCTCTCTTCATAGTTTCCCCAAAACCGCTCGTGAACGCAAAGACGAAATTACAACCGACGAGGACGTGTAGGGGGTTTCCAACTGTGCCCGCAGCGAGAGCTAGTTAGGCTGGAAACGAAAGATGAAAGGAAGGCTTTTTAAGAGCCAGATTTACGGCCGTACCTCACACGACGACCAAACTTAAACGACAAAAACTCTCTAGTGAGCACTTCAGTATGAAGAGAGTTTCAGTATTTCACATGCGCCTACCTTAATGCGATGAAGGAAAGCATAAGAGCTTTAATACATCTTTGAACTTCTCAACGTAGATCAGCTGGTGCCAGGCATTGGAAGTTTAAACCTTTCTTCCCCAGGAAAGAAAGATTTCGGTTTTGTTTTTAAAGCGGTCAATTAAAACAGAACATATTTTTGAAGTTTCTGTTTGGAGATACAGATTCTGAAAGTGTGAAGGATTCCTTGCTGTCTCAGCCAATAGTGAGGGAAGAAATTGAATTATAATGATATCATGGCTGGCATGATTGATGCAACTTCGGAGTTAATTCAACATCTCCTTCTACTTCTTCTGCGATCATGGCTCATTCAGACTAGGACACCGGACTCTCTAATGAAGGCAGCTGTCTGTTTAAGCAGGCAAAAGCAGCTTTCCAAAACATGAGGAAAATACTATGCAATCCATTTTTGACAATAGAAACAAGAAAAAGAGTTCTTAAATGTTACGTAGAGCCAGTCTTAACATACGGATGCGAATCATGGACAATAGGACAAAAGACAAGAAAATCACTGGAGTCTGTAGAAATATGGTTTTACAGAAAAATGTTGAGAATACCATGGACAGCTAAGAAAAGTAATGAAGAGTTTCTGAGAGAGGTCAAAGCAAAAAGAGAGATAATTTCCAATATTAGGAAGAAACAATCATCATTTTTTAGCCATGTAATGAGAAGAGAACAACTTGAATATATTGTAACAACTGGAAAAATTGAGGGATGAAGAGATAGAGGGAAGCAAAGAGAAAAAATAACAGACAGCTTAAGAGAATGGCTTGGCAGAAGGTCAACAACAGAAATGATAAATAGCTGCCGAGATCGAAAATTGTGAAGAGACATGATCACCTACGCCAATAGGCCCGGTACTTGATGATGATGATCTGTTTAAGTGATTCGATTGCCCCGTATAGTTTCTCTTCCAGGGAGCTGGGTATGGGCCACATTGTCCTTCTCAGGTCTGTGTACTGGGGGCAATCCTGTAGAACATGTTTTGTTGTCATGTTATCCAGTGTACAGTGGCACTGGCTGGTAGTTCCTATTTTGAGTTTGGTAAACATGTAGTTTCTCATTTTGGTGTGGCCAGTGCGTAGACGGAGTATGATGACTTGATCCCTCCTTGATAGTTGGAGGTATCCGTCCCTCTCATTATACTTTGGGAATTCCTGTTTCAATTTTTTATGATACTGTCAATTCAACATCTAAAAATAGGTACCAGAAATGTTATGCTGCAGAAGTAGAGAAACCTGACGTGGTGCTGGCCACACACCAACAAATGCGATAAGGATCGTCTCTGGCCAGACGTGTTGCTGGCCACTATGTGGCTATGCTGCCAGCGTGGGTAAGATGGAAATAAGAGCATGTAGCGTATATATCACATTATTGGGGAAAGTAGAAAACAAAAACAACAACAAATAGTCAATGTGATAAACAAACAAGTAGTGAAACAATCAAAGCGACAATCAAGCAGTGAAACAATCAAAGCGACAATCAAGCAGTGAAACAATCAAAGCAACATTTAAGCAGACAAACAAGCAAAGCGACAAACAAGTAATGAAACAATCAAAACGACAATCAAGCAGTGAAGCAATCAAAGGGACAATCAAGCAGCAAAACAATCAAAGCGACAATCAAGCAGTGAAACAATCAAAGCGACAATCAAGCAGTGAAACAATTAAACTGACAAACAAGCAGACAAACAATAAATCAAAGCAATAAACAAGCAAACAATCAAAGTGACAAACAAGCAGACAAACAATCAATCAAAGCAACAAACAAGCAAACAATCAAAACGACAAACAAGCAAACAATCAAAGTGACAAACAAGCAGACAAACAATCAATCAAAGCAACAAACAAGCAAACAATCAAAGTGAGAAACAAGCAGACAAACAATCAATCAAAGCAACAAACAAGCAAACAATCAAAGTGAGAAACAAGCAGACAAACAATCAATCAAAGCAACAAACAAGCAAACAATCAAAGTGACAAACAATCAAAGTGACAAACAAGCAGACAAACAATCAATCAAAGCAACAAACAAGCAAACAATCAAAGCGACGAAGAAGGAGACAAACAATCAATCAAAGCAACAAACAAGCAAACAATCAAAGCGACAAATAAGCAGACAAACAATCAATCAAAGCAATAAACAAGCAAACAATCAAAGTGACAAACAAGCAGACAAACAATCAATCAAAGCAACAAACAAGCAAACAATCAAAACGACAAACAAGCAAACAATCAAAGTGACAAACAAGCAGACAAACAATCAATCAAAGCAACAAACAAGCAAACAATCAAAACGACAAACAAGCAAACAATCAAAGTGACAAACAAGCAGACAAACAATCAATCAAAGCAACAAACAAGCAAACAATCAAAGTGACAAACAAGCAGACAAACAATCAATCAAAGCAACAAACAAGCAAACAATCAAAGTGACAAACAATCAAAGTGACAAACAAGCAGACAAACAATCAAAGTGACAAACAAACAGACAAATAAGTTAACAATATATCAACATAAACAATTCACTTCAAACGTTACTGACCTGCACCGAACGAGGAGCTGTAGAGTCCATAATTATAATCATGACATGAGAATGGTCACACATCGTCACTTCTTTCAAATTTCCACTTTCATTTCTAGCTTTTTTTGTATTCTCGCTGTTTTCATCATCATCATCATCATCATCATCATCATCATCATCGTCATCATCATCATCATCATCATCATAATCATCATCATCGGGTCGCATGTCCTTTGCAGAAATTTGAACTCATCACAGCCCTGCGAAAGGAATCTCTGTCTCTAGCCAGATCTCCTTTTTCTTCTGTTGTCATGTTCAAGGTCTCTTTGATGTCTGGAAACCATCTTCTTCTTGGTCTGCCCTTGCCTCGTCACCCTGGAAAATCACGCTTTCCAATATTATTCTATCCAGCCCGCATTATCTTTTGACTTAGCTGCAGTATTCGTGCAGATTTATTGGTATGAATTTGGCACATGATTTTTGGGATAATATGGTCGGTATTACACCCATAGCGACACTGTGACCTTCCAGGCATGTCGTAAGAGGCAACTAAGGAGATTGATCAATGGCTTGACAAGCTGTCATTGTAAAAATGTATTGTTATGGAAACAGCGCTATTTATTTTAGAGCAGTGATCCCTGCAATATGTGCCACTTTGGCACGCAAGGTTTCTGTTTTTGAGATTGTGGTTCTGCCCTATGTGCCGTCTTTGGCCCGAAAGGACAATAGATAGGTAGATAGATTACACCCATGCTGCTTTATTTTCCTAGAAAAAATCCAGTACCAATTTAAGACGAGGTGAATCCGGAAGCCATCAATCAGGATCTACCCTGACCTCTTGTCATTTTGTAGTCCAGTTCACTAACCACTGAATTATCTTACTTGCAATGTTGTCACATTTATCTTTGTGCATGAGTACCAAAGGAAACTTGTATAGAATTACTTACATCTAATTTGCCAAATTTCATATTTAATCTTAAAGAAAACTTTTTTTTTTTTTACTTTTTTATTCCTTTTACAGTTGTTGGTTATAAATGCATTTCAGCTTAACGATAATTTTTTTTTATATCCCTATAAATATTCGTAATGTTTCGATATAATTTGATAAATTCACTTTTTTTTTTTCTAGAGATGAGTTTACTTAAAATATTTTAGTGTATTTATTTGCAAACTGAAAAAAAAAGAAATAAATATTACTGTATATAGTTTATTCATTCTGCTTTGGCTAATTTATTGTAGCGAACCCTGTTTATGCTTGCAAATAAATATATTTTAAAGATTAATCTTATAATATAATAATATTAAAACTTTATTTACTAAAAATTATAATACATTTATCTTGCTTGATGTTTTAATTGTAATGAGCGTAATACACTCATTACTAACAATAAGAGGCAGGATCATCATCATCATGTGCCATACCGGTTGGCGTAGGCGATCATGTCCCTCCACAATCTTCTATCTACAGTGCTTCGTATCAGTTCTGTTGTTGCCTGTTTCCCATGCCATGACACCAAGCTATCCAGTATTTTCTCTCTTTGTCGTCCACAATCTCTCTTTTCTTTCATTTTGCCAGTTGTAACCAAGTATTCCAACTTTCCTCTTCTCGTGATGTGCCCGAAAAATATTGATTGCTTCTTTCTGATGTTCTTTAAGAGCTCCCTTTTTGTGTTGACCTCTTTTAGAACTTCCTCATTGGTCGTTTTAGCTGTCCAGGGAACTTTAAACATTCTTCTGAGAAATCCCATATCTGTGGCCTCTAATCGTCTTTTCATTTGTTTGTCTATTGTCCATGATTCGCTTCCATAGGTCACAATTGGTTCTATATAGCACCGATGAACTGTCTTTCTCATTTTTATTGATATAGATTTGTTGCATAAGATATTTTTCATTTTCTGAAATGCTATTTTAGTAAGTAAAGTAAAGTACCCCCGTCACGCCAAGTGGCGCATAGGGAAATATGGTGTTAGTGACCCTATATTTTACAGACCTTCAGCACATAATTTTTGGGGTAATGTGGTCGGTATTACGCCCGTGCTGCTTTACTTTCCCAGAAAAAAATCTGGTACCCATTTAAGGCTGGGTGAACCCGGAAGCCGTCGGTTGGGATCGAACCCTACCCCTTGTCCTTTGTAGTCCAGTTCACTAACCACTGAGCTATCGCGGCTCCCTGAAATGCTATTTTGTCTTGAGCTATTCTTCTTTTTATTTCTGTGGTGCATCTCCCATCTGATGTTATTGAATTATGGTATTTTCATTTAAGCTATTTGTCACCATCATTACCATCAGATATCATGATCATGTCTAGTTCATAGTGTTCCTTACCAGTTCTACTGTTAATCCTATTCCATTCTAGACTCTTAAGCTGATGTAGATTTTGCTATTGTCTTTCTTTGTCTCTCTTTACTTCTATTTTTCCTATTCCTACATTTAAAAAAATTTCCTTTTCACATGGTGTTACCAAAAAAGGTTAAATGAATGTTTTGTGAGCATACTGTGTGTGTGTGTGTGTGTGTGTGTGTGTGTGTGTGTGTGTGTGTGTGTGTGTGTGTGTGTGTGTGTGTGTGTGTGTGTGTGTGTGTGTGTGTGTGTGTGTGTGTGTGTGTGTGTGTGTGTGTGTGTGTGTGTGTGTGTGTGTGTGTGTGTGTGTGTGTGTGTGTGTGTGTGTGTGTGTGTGTGTGTGTGTGTGTGTGTGTGTGCATGCCTGTGCTGTGTATTCTAAGTCCAGCTTGTTGCAGGAGCTACTGAGTTAAGTGCTCTGTGCACACCGTGAGCTGTGTGTCACATCCGTTTTGATCATGTTTCGATATTCCAATTGTTTACGATGAATGATGATATCGTATGACAGGAAACAGTTGGCTGTGTTCACTTTCTGCGCGATTTCGCCTTATGTCTTTTGGCGTGCGCTGAGACTGCTACGATGGGGACTACAGTTACCTTTCTTTGTTTGGGAGATGAGATATTAATTCGGATGATTACGCTGACACGGGCGTTTGAGCAATTATGGATTTTAATTCGTTTGCAGTGATACCGGGGCCTTCCGTAACCAAATAACCAAATGTTCGTTGTTTCCATGCAGGTACCATAAGGAATTAGGGAACCGCGATAGCTCAGTGGTTAGTGAACTGGACTACAAAGGACAAGAGGTAGGGTTCGATCCCAACCGACGGCTTCCGGGTTCACCCAGCCTTTAATGGGTACCTGATTTTTCTCTGGAAAAGTGAAGTAGCACGGGCGTAATACCGACCACATTACCCCAAAAATCATGTGCCGAAGGTCTGTTAAATTTATGGTCACTAACACTATATTCCCTATACGCCACTTGACGTGACAGGGGTACTTTACTTTTTTACTTTTTACCATAAGGGATTATTGAAGAAGTGTGAACTTTAACAATTCTCATGTTCAGTTTATCAAGTTTTGTTTTATTTGGGTTTTCTTTAACAATTCTCATGTTCAGTTTATCAAGTTTTGTGTTATTTGGGTTTTCTTTAACAATTCTCATGTTCAGTTTATCAAGTTTTGTGTTATTTGGGTTTTCTTTCACAATTCTCATGTTCAGTTTATCAAGTTTTGTGTTATTTGGGTTTTCTTTAACAATTCTCATGTTCAGTTTATCAAGTTTTGTGTTATTTGGGTTTTCTTTAACAATTCTCATGTTCAGTTTATCAAATTTTGTGTTATTTGGGTTTTCTTTAACAATTCTCATGTTCAGTTTATCAACTTTTGTGTTATTTGGGTTTTCCTTAACAATTATCATGTTCAGTTTATCAAGTTTTGTGTTATTTGGGTTTTCTTTTACAATTCTCATATTCAGTTCATCAAGTTTTGTGTTATTTGGGTTTTCTTTTACAATTCTCATGTTCAGTTTATCAAGTTTTGTGTTATTTGGGTTTTCTTTAACAATTCTCATGTTCAGTTTATCAACTTTTGTGTTATTTGGGTTTTCTTTTACAATTCTCATGTTCAGTTTATCAAGTTTTGTGTTATTTGGGTTTTCTTTAACAATTCTCATGTTCAGTTTATCAACTTTTGTTTTATTTGGGTTTTCTTTAACAATTCTCATGTTCAGTTTATCAAGTTTAGTGTTATTTGGGTTTTCAAATTATTTCCATGACACACACACACACACACACGCACACACGCACGCACGCACGCACGCACGCACGCGCGCGCGCGCACATACACACACACACACACACACACCTCCCCTATCGCCTACGCCATGTATTTACATAGCTCAGATATTTCACTTCTTCTCGTTCTTGTTGATGTCTTGTTCTTTTTGTTTCTTCCTCTTGTTCTTCTCATTTCCCTTTCTAGCATGGCATGTTGCACAAAATCAGTTTCCGCATTGCTACCTGACGCTCTCATTATCATTTAATGTTGTTGAGTTACCTTGATGTTGTCCTTCCATTTTACTCTGTGTCTTCCTCAAGGTCTATGTTCCCTTTCTCCCTGTGTACACGCCTTGTATGGTGGTGTAGACTGACAAAACATTGTCTCCAATTTGGCAACCCATTTGATTTCTTATCTCTGGCTATGCATGTTTGGTTTAAAACTTATTTATTCTCTGTCTCAACGTTCTCTAATGGCTTCCACTTACAAAATTATAATAGAGTACAATGTATTCCTGAATTGTGTCCCTTTGCTACTGTTATAAGTACACTTGAGTGAAAGTCACCGTTAATGATAGCACTTTTTTATCATTAGGTTGCTTAGTTGTCTGTGTGTTCTAGTGTTTATTTCTCGTGACAATGCTTTGTGTCGAGGACTTAGGGTTCGATCCTGATTCGGGCTGTCTATTGCTCTATTTTTTTCTTGTTGATTATTTGTGCTTTCTCTCGAGTGTTATAAATAGACCTATTTCCCTAAAATTATTCGCTTCTATTTACATTTTGTCTCTTCTGATCAGACCATCTACTTTACCTAAACGTCTAATTTCTGTTCGTAGTGACTAACTTCCCCTTCTGACTTGTGAATAGCCACGTCTGGCAACCTGTAGAGTATGGTGGCAACGAAAATACTTTGAGTAAAAAAAAAATAATTAAAATACATTATTTGTGATGGAGGTAAAAGAGCTTCTGTCGGTATCAAAATTGGTTTGATATTTGTACTGCATCATTTCTTTGTGTTCACATGCTATGAGATTGTTATACCTAGCTACTTGAAACTCGTTACTTGTTTTTTTTATCAGAGCACTCTACAATTATATTCAATGTTTGTTTATTTGTTCCTGTTGGTGTGACTTTTGGTTTATTTTTCTGTTGTAATTTTCACATTTGATCATCTGCAAAGACTTTCTCGTTGATATCAAGGTCTTCTCTCAGTGGGACCCGTCCGGAACTCGTATCAGTAAGCTTTGAAGACTTTGACCTTTCCGATATATATATATATATATATATATATATATATATATATATATATATATATATATATATATATATATATAATAAGGAAATACAAACTAGAACTGTAGAAAAAAAATTGAATTCTTTTATTATGGTCGTTGACAACGACATTACAATGTAAGGACACCAGAGCTTGAGATGTATAGTATGATAGGATTTTCTCGAGTATTGCGGTAGAGGAGATTCCGTTAAATAAAGAGAACTGGACATTCTTTTTTTCGTTTTTTGTCTGGACATTTTACATAAATTAGTAATGTAAGTGGTAAATACAGCTCGAAAAGAGGATTTACAATTTTTACAATGTAAAGAATCACGTAATAAAAATCACACCCGAAAGGGAAAATATAAGGAAAATGAGCCAGAGGCATTCTGTGATTGACGTGGACTAACAACATAAAGAGGGCACGAGAACTTATGACATAGTGCACCATCATTTTTATGTTTTTGCTATGTTCGTCAGCTTTCACCTCTGGCGAATTCCCTAGAAAATGGAGACTAAATTTTGCTCGTTAATCCATTTTTCCATGGTAGGCATGTGCACACAGATCCCTCGCCGTGCAGGCAGATAAGATAACTCCGTCTTTGGAGGAAACTCATATTTTTTTCCGTCGATCAATAATTGACTTTTCAAGCCAGCCAGGTCTCGCTATTGAGACCAGGGGTGGTAAGAGCTGAGAGAAATCACTAATAAAAATCCCAACTGGTGAAGCCGAGATTTGAACTTAACAACCACTCTGTCTCGAGACCGGCGTCTTGCTTCCAGACCAACCAGTCCCCCACAGTGCAGCAACTGAGCAAGAGACTGAGTGAAATGTCCATGTTTGCCAACCTTCGCTGCGATACGGAACCAAATGATGATGATGCAAACAGGACAATAGTTTTAGAAGTAGCTCTTTCAGCCTTGAATCATTCATCATCGAGTGCCGTCTCCGCATTGAAGGTTTGCTATCATGGAGCGCCATTCTCTTGCTTTGATGGTGCAGATTGTGTAGGCTATCTTGTCTATTAAAAAAAAAAAATTACTCGTCCATGTTAATCTTGATCTACTTCTGACTCTTTTACCTTGTATTTTCCCCTCCAAGTTTACTTTTACTAGGCTTCTGTGTCTTTTAACATGTCACAAAAATCTCATTTATCTTGTTTGAATTGTGTTTAGTAGTTATCTTTTCATTTTCGTTTGTTTTAAGACTTCATCGTTTATTTTATTTTCTTTCCATTCAATTCTTCAGATTTTTCTGTAAATGCACATTTCAAAGGTTTCAATTTTTTTGCTCTGTTTTCTTATCTATTGACCACGTTTCTGCACCATACAGGAATGTTGAGAAAATATAACATTTTGCTATTTTTAGTTTTAGCCTTCGTGTTATTTGTTTTGATGTTAGTATATTTATCATGACATTAAAAAAGCCTTGAAAGATGTGGTTTATTAAGGCGAAGTTAATACACTTCAAATACTACGATATAACGTGCTATACTATAGGACTGCTCTTACCCTCACATTTATATACACCCGCCGCATACATTTATCGCATTACTCATGTCCAACTAACCGCCGCAGTAACCTTTAAAGAATCTTTAATACTGAAACCTGCAAGCTCTTAACAAATTCTCATACAGGATTCAGCTGCCATCGTATCGCGTCCTAAAAGTGTTTGGCCCACATGTGGAGGCAATCCATGTCATGAGCCTCATACAGGAAGACGCGGACAATGTCAGCAGCGAGAACCAACAGCCAATAGGCGATGAAATATTCGTTAATAGCCAGATAAGCTTTCTGCTTGGCAGCCGTGAGTCTGAGCGAGGTACAAACATAGACATATTAAACCTTACTTGATCGGATAAATGCGTAAACGCAGCTGACATTTCCCGAGCAAATTCCGCCTATGGAAAATCGGTTCCACAATCACCTGACCTTTGTATATTCCGGATCCAGTAATCTGATGGTTGCCACAGCAACGCGTTCAACGAACAGTTTCATCCAATTAAGAAGTTGTATTAAAATGTCGTAGTTTTTAATGATTCTGGTATATATTGTTAACATGTTTCAGCGATGGGTGATATAGCTTCTCCTTGTCCATAAGTTTTATTCCATGAGGATTACAAATCTTTCCCGCACTCGCTTGTTCGGAAGCTCAGTTCCACGGGTTCTGATTTGTGGCGCCTTTTGTACAATTCAGTGGTAGGGGCGGCGCCCTGCTACAGACGAGATGCGAGAGAAGATAAGCAGGCCTTGGACTATGCTGCTGTGCATGAAATGGCCGCAATGGCGCCAGGCGTGCAACGTGACAGCCATTACATACATCCGGTATCGTTGTGCTCAGCGGTCAATCCCCAATGATGATGACGGCTATGGCATATACAGCGAGTAGGAGTGCCGTAGCTAGTTTTGCTAAAATTCTAGTAGCTGTAGTAGAAGTAGTTTTAGTAGTAGTAATACTACTAGAAGAAATAGTTGTAGTAGTAGTAATAGTAGTAGTAGTAGTAGTAGTAAATGTAATAGCAATCATAATAGTTGTAGCACCTATATGGTGCATAAACATGGACACTAGACAAGAAAACAGAACAGAGAATTGAAGCCTTTGAAATGTGGATATATAGAAGAATAGATGGAATTGGATGGAAGGAAAAGAAAACGAACGATGAAGTCTTAAAACAACTAACAATGAAAAGAGAACTACTCAACACAATTCAAACAAGACAAATGCGATTTGTGGGCCATGTTAAAAGACACAACAACCTACTAAAAGTAATCCTGGAGTTGGAAAATACAAGGTAAAAGAGGCAGAGGCAGACCTAGACTAACATGGACGAGTAACATCAAAAGATGGACAAACCAGCCTATGACAATCTGCACCATCAAAGCAAGAGACAGAACAAAATGGCGCTCCATGGTAGCCAACCTTCGATGCGGAGATGATACTCGATGATGATGAATAGTGGTAGTAAATGTAGTAATAGTAGTGGTAGTAATAATAGTAGTAGTAAATGTAGTAATAGTAGTGGTAGTAATAATAGTAGTAGTAAATGTAGTAATAGTAGTGGTAGTAATAATAGTAGTAGTAAATGTAGTAATAGTAGTGGTAGTAATAATAGTAGTAGTAAATGTAGTAATAGTAGTGGTAGTAATAATAGTAGTAGTATATGTAGTAATAGTAGTGGTAGTAATAATAGTAGTAGTATATGTAGTAATAGTAGTGGTAGTAATAATAGTAGTAGTAAATGTAGTAATAGTAGTGGTAGTAATAATAGTAGTAGCTGCAGTAGAAGTAATGGAAGGCATAGTTCCTGGACGATGCATCAGGGGCAGACCAAGAAGAATGTGGTTTTAAGACATGATGGAGACCTTGAACATGACCAGAGAAGAATTGGAAGATCTAACTAGAGACATGTTCTTTCAGACAGGCAGTGATGAATGCAACGTTCTGCTAAAAAAAAAAAAACAAAAAAAACATGCGACCTAACGAAGAGTAGTAGAAACAGTAGCAATACTTTTAGTGGTAATAATTATAGTGGTAATAACAGTAGCTACCTCCGAAGACGAAGTTATCTGCCTGTTCGGCGAGGGATATCTGTGCACACGGCTGCCAGGATAAACTAATTAACACGGAAAAATTGAGTTCTTTGTCTCTAGGGATTTCGTCAGAGGTGAAAGATGTCGAGCACAAACGAAGAATAAGAAGATTACAATAGTAGTAATCGTAGTAGTATAAGCAGTAGTAATAATTGCAGTAGTAATATTGGTAGCAATAGTAGTTATAGTAGTAAATGTTGTAGTAGTTGTTGTTGTAGAAATAGTAGTAGTACTAGTTGTTGTTATAATAGAAATTGTAGCAGTAGTAGTTGTTGTTATCATAGAAATTGTAGCAGTAGTAGTTGTTGTTACGTAGAAATTGTAGTAGTAGTAGTTGTTGTTGTCGTAGAAGTTGTAGTAGTAGTTGTTGTAGTTGTTGTTGTGGTAGAAGTTTTAGTAGTAGTTGTTGTAGTCGTGGAAGTAGTAGTAGTAGAGGCTGTTATTGTCATAGAAGTTGTTGTAGTAGTAGTAGTTGTTGTTGTTGTCGTAGAAGTTGTTGTAGTGGAAGCTGTTGTTGCCGTAGAAGTTGTAGTTGTAGTTGTTGTTGTCGTAGAAGTAGAAGTTGTAGTAGAATTAGAAATAAATAGTGTGTCTCACTTGCTACAAAATCCGATATTTCTTCAATAATTATTATCCCTTTTGGACGCAAATGTTGGCTACTTTCCGTGTGGCTGCCGGGGCCCACACAATGAGGGGAGAATAATAGGGTCACTGTATACCTGCCACGCATGTCTTTAGTCGCAACTTAGGAGGTTTGGAGTAGTCGCCTATGCAATCGAGTAGGACCTGCACGGAGAGACCTTGTTAATGGAATTTGTCGATGCATGTTGTGAAATACTGTAACAAATGGTGGAGCGGATATGGGGAATGACTGACTGCAGTTAAACTGTTTCCAAGATTATAATAGAATATAACAGAATAGAGTAGAGCGTCACATCCACTATATATTATGTCGTCACATGTCTTAGAAAATGAAGTCTGTTTCAAATTTTCTTTACAATATTCATGTTGGTAGTAAAGCCAATAAAGAAATTTCGAGTTCTGAAGCGAGTGAGACATCCTATATTTGTGCAAAATAAGCTACCAGATGTTTAATTTTGACGTTGAAATGATAGAGTGGTTAGTTCTGATTGTTTGTGTTGTTTTGACAAAAGTAACTATAACGTTTAGTTCTTGTAGGAAACTATTTAGACCTAAAAAAGGAAGGATATTTCTTGTTGTTATAACATGGACAGTAGACAAATAATTGAAAAGACGATTAGAGACCACAGAGATGGGATTTCTCAGAATAATGTTGAAAGTTCCCTGGACAGCTAAAAAGACCAATGAGAAAGTTCTCAAAGAGGCCAACACAAAAAGGGAGCTCTTAAAAAACATCACAGAGAAGCAATCAACATTTTTCGGGCACATCATGAGAAGAGGAAAGTTGGAATACTTGGTTACAACTGGCAAAATAAAAGGAAAGAGAGATCGCAGACGATAAAGAGAGAAAATACTGGATAGCTTGGTGTCATGGCATGGAAAACAGTCAACAACAGAACTGATACGATGCATTGTAGATAGCAGATTGTTGAGGGACATGATCACCTACGCCAACCGGTATGACACATGATGATGATGTTATAACATGATAAATTATTATTATTTCTCTTAGAGGAAATATTAATCTTGACTTCCCTAGCAGAATAGAAATACCCGTATTGAATGTTTATTTACTGCTAGGGTGATATATAGTTTACTTTCTTCAGAAGCACACAATGATAAGTGTATTACTCCATGCATGATATTAAACGCAGTGTTAACTATAATTTACAAGATTTGATGATGATGATGATGATGATGATGATGCGTTCGCCCGATGATTTGAGGTATTCTAACGGATACGAACCGTAGACTTCCTCCTCGTCATCCGCCCTTAAAAGGACGTTAAGTGGACGTAGTTACGTTGTGTTGAAGTTTGCAGTGTAACACTGTGATATCTGCACCTTTCGGCCCAACACATCCGATTTCAGCCGACGTTTTTTTGTGTACCGGGTTCGTCTTCCCACTTCGATCCCTGCTCGCTTGGCCAGACTAGACAGGTTAGTCTGTTTCTAGAGGCACCACGAAGAGGTGTAGCAGGGTCTGGATGGTTCTGGTTCACCGATCCTGGCGCAAGCCATCAGTTATGAGTCACTGACGACTTCCAGCTCTGGTGCTAGGTGGGGCGCGCCTTCGCCTCCATTTACAAGATTTAACAATGATAAGTGTATTACTCCATGCATGATATTAAACGCAGTGTTAACTATAATTTACAAGATTTAACAATGATAAGTGTATTACTCCATGCATGATATTAAACGCAGTGTTAACTATAATTTACAAGATTTAACAATGATAAGTGTATTACTCCATGCATGATATTAAACGCAGTGTTATCTATAATTTACAAGATTTAACAATGATAAGTGTATTACTCCATGCATGATATTAAACGCAGTGTTATCTATAATTTACAAGATTTAACAATTATAAGTGTATTACTCCATGCATGATATTAAACGCAGTGTTATCTATAATTTACAAGATTTAACAATGATAAGTGTATTACTCCATGCATGATATTAAACGCAGTGTTATCTATAATTTACAAGATTTAACAATGATAAGTGTATTACTCCATGCATGATATTAAACGCAGTGTTATCTATAATTTACAAGATTTAACAATGATAAGTGTATTACTCCATGCATGATATTAAACGCAGTGTTATCTATAATTTACAAGATTTAACAATGATAAGTGTATTACTCCATGCATGATATTAAACGCAGTGTTATCTATAATTTACAAGATTTAACAATGATAAGTGTATTACTCCATGCATGATATTAAACGCAGTGTTATCTATAATTTACAAGATTTAACAATGATAAGTGTATTACTCCATGCATGATATTAAACGCAGTGTTATCTATAATTTACAAGATTTAACAATGATCTTAAGGTGTCGAAAGGACGACTGCTTTCCTGCCTGACTCTTTTAATTTACTGTAAGCCATTATATGGTTGTGTGGAAATGGGGGGAGAGGTCGAGACGAGCAGAATTTTCGATCGTTCTCCATACTTCTTTGCCGCGAGTCAGCTTTGAAATCTGCCCCCAATGTGTTCTTACTGACCAGTCTTGGATTTCATCGGGAGACAAATAAATAAATATTTTTAGAGAGGAAACTTCCGAGGTGATAGATCAGGGAATAATTCTTGGGGAAGATGTATGTTTACAACACTCGGAATAAACATTCACAAATAATCAACAACAGAATAAAACAAAGAACAGACCCCAGTCTAAACCACTGGAAACTACGATACGTGCTGTTTCGTCCTTTAACTGTTTGCCTGCAACGCAAATGTGCATCCCTACCCTATCCAGGAGATACTTGTCTTAATAGGAATATTCAGATATACAATTTATTCCCAAGTTGTGCTCGTAACCTTATGCTATAGTCATGAGTACACGTGAGTAGAAGACATCGCCAGTGATAGCCACCTTCTTTGGTTGCTTAGTTGGCCGTGTGCTCTAGAATTTGTTTCTCTTGGCAAGTCGCTGTGTCGAGGAATGCAAGTTTCATCCTGCTTATTTCTGGCTGTCTCTTATTCTTATTTAGTAGATGTATAGTTGACTGTAGTCACCAGGCGACACAAACTAGTGCAATCTGACGTTACATTTAGCGCAGACCCGTCTATGTAGTGATCACTACAAACGTCATCAAGCAAATAAATTGTCTCAGGTTAGAGAGTAAGTACAGAGAGCATGCATGGAGAGTATGTGTAGAAGGGAAGATACAGTGTGGAAAATATGGAGTGAAGGAAAGTACAGTGTGGAAAATATGGAGTGAAGGAAAGTACAGTGTGGAAAGTATTGCGAGGGGGTTGGTACAATATATAAAGTATGGAATGGTAGAAGGTATAGTGTGGATGACGTAGTGTGGGGAAAGGTACGGTGTGGAAAATATGGAGTGAAGGAAGGCAAGTAAAGTAAAGTGCCTCCCGTCACACCAAGTGCTGTATAGGGAATATGGTGTTAGTGACTATAAATTTTACATACCTTCGGCACATGAATTTTGGGATAATGTGATCGGTATTACGCCCGTGCCGCTTTACTTTCCCAGAAAAAATCCGGTACCCATTAAAGGCTGAGTGAACCTGAAAGCCGTCGGTTGGAATCGAACCCTACCTCTTGTCCTTTGTAGTCCAGTTCACTAACCACTGAGCTATCGCGGCTCCCAGTGAGGGAAGGTACCGTGTGAAAAGTATGAAGTTGAAAGTAAAGAGTAAAACAAATGGATTGGAAAATATAACATGGAAAAAGTTTTATGGAAAAAAATAGTTGGTAAAGTGTAGAGTGGGACATACAGAGAGGGAAGTTCAGTGTGGAAAGTACTGTGCGAATAATACGAAGTAAGAAGTATTGATTTACAAAACAAAATATTTTCGTTACCAGATTATATTTTTACCTTTTGAACCTGGATGCCATATATACAAGAATACTTGAACTTATATGCTCTGGACAGTGAATATCACGTTCTATAAGCAAATTGGATGAAGTAAAATATTATCTGCAAGATGTGTTTATGGAAAGTAAAATATTTTTTTTCTTTTCTGAATTCTCACAAATTGTTGTCTTGAATTTATAGTGTTGAATAACCCAGAACGGAAATTGTCACTTAATCTAGAAAGCATGTCGGTGACACCACTCCAAAGAGAATGTTGTAACAGACCAGGGCCAACTATATTTTGATTGTTCACAACCAGCATGCGGGATGGTCGAGATTGTGAGGCAGACAAGGCCTGGCTATGACGACGAGCAGAATTGACAGTTAAATTAGTTTTGGATAGTGGTTAATTTTAAAATTAATGGAAGCTTTTGTTATCTGTGTTGGAAGACAGCAAATGGACACCAGGAGGACGACGCTGACGTAAAGTCAGCAGCGGTGTCGGGTTACAGAGTAAATTACATCGCCCTTAGCAGCATGTCCAAGGTGGATGCAGTGCACGCCAGAAGACGGAAGTCAACCACTGGGATTGAGAGAGCGATGAGAGACAATGTTGCTGCTAGGAGTATACGGGTCTTTCCTAATTCTGTGTCCGTGAGATGTGCGCAGGTGCAGCGGAGTTCGTACACTATATTAACGGTTAATTGTATTTACTGGAAGAGATGATATGAGTATTCATAAACTTTGTCAGATTAGAGTGTTGAGGGCATTAATGAATATTGTTGGAGTAGAGTGATGATGAGGTATTAATGAATATTGTTGGAGTAGAGTATTGATGGGGTACTAATGAATGTTGTTGGATTAGAGTGATGATGAGGCATTAATGAATATTGTTGGAGTAGAGGGACGATGAGGTATTAATGAATATTGTTGGAGTAGAGTGACGATGAGGTATTAATGAATATTGTTGGAGTAGAGTGATGAGGAGGTATTAATGAATATTGTTGGAGTAGAGAGATGATGAGGTATTAATGAATATTGTTGGAGTAGATAGTAGGAAGGGAAATAAATCATGCAGTTTATTGAGGATATTAGAGGAAGAGAAATAAATCATGCAGTTATTGAGGATATTAGAGGAAGGGAAATAAATCATGCAGTTTATTGAGGATATTCGAGGAAGGGAAATAAATCATGCAGTTTATTGAGGATATAGAGGAAGGGAAATAAATCATGCAGTTATTGAGGATATTTGAGGAAGGGAAATAAATCATGAAGTTTATTGAGGATATAGAGGAAGGGAAATAAATCATGCAGTTTATTGAGGATATAGAGGAAGGGAAATAAATCATGCAGTTTATTGAGGAGATTAGAGGAAGGGAAATAAATCATGCAGTTTATTGAGGATATAGAGGAAGGGAAATAAATCATGAAGTTTATTGAGGATATAGAGGAAGGGAAATAAATCATGCAGTTTATTGAGGATATAGAGGAAGGGAAATAAATCATGAAGTTTATTGAGGATATAGAGGAAGGGAAAAAAATCATGAAGTTTATTGAGGATATAGAGGAAGGGAAATAAATCAATCAGTTTATTGAGGATATAGAGGAAGGGAAATAAATCAATCAGTTTATTGAGGATATAGAGGAAGGGAAATAAATCATGCAGTTTATTGAGGATATAGAGGAAGGGAAATAAATCATGAAGTTTATTGAGGATATAGAGGAAGGGAAATAAATCATGAAGTTTATTGAGGATATAGAGGAAGGGAAATAAATCATGAAGTTTATTGAGGATATAGAGGAAGGGAAATAAATCATGCAGTTTATTGAGGATATAGAGGAAGGGAAATAAATCATGAAGTTTATTGAGGATATAGAGGAAGGGAAATAAATCATGCAGTTATTGAGGATATTAGAGGAAGGGAAATAAATAAAGCAGTTTATTGAGGATTTTAGAGGAAGGGAAATAAATCATGCAGTTACTGAGGATATTAGAGGAAGGGAAATAAATCATGCAGTTTATTGAGGATATAGAGGAAGGGAAATAAATCATGAAGTTTATTGAGGATATTAAAGGAAGGGAAATAAATCATGCAGTTATTGAGGATATTAGAGGAAGGGAAATAAATCATGCAGTTTATTGAGGATATTAGAGGAAGGGAAATAAATCATGCAGTTATTGAGGATATTAGAGGAAGGGAAATAAATCATGCAGTTTATTGAGGATATAGAGGAAGGGAAATAAATCATGCAGTTATTGAGGATATTTGAGGAAGGGAAATAAATCATGAAGTTTATTGAGGATATAGAGGAAGGGAAATAAATCATGCAGTTTATTGAGGATATAGAGGAAGGGAAATAAATCATGAAGTTTATTGAGGATATAGAGGAAGGGAAATAAATCATGCAGTTTATTGAGGATATAGAGGAAGGGAAATAAATCATGCAGTTTATTGAGGATATAGAGGAAGGGAAATAAATCATGAAGTTTATTGAGGATATAGAGGAAGGGAAATAAATCATGCAGTTTATTGAGGATATAGAGGAAGGGAAATAAATCATGAAGTTTATTGATGATATAGAGGAAGGGAAATAAATCATGAAGTTTATTGAGGATATAGAGGAAGGGAAATAAATCAATCAGTTTATTGAGGATATAGAGGAAGGGAAATAAATCATGCAGTTTATTGAGGATATAGAGGAAGGGAAATAAATCATGAAGTTTATTGAGGACATAGAGGAAGGGAAATAAATCATGCAGTTTATTGAGGATATAGAGGAAGGGAAATAAATCATGAAGTTTATTGAGGATATAGAGGAAGGGAAATAAATCATGCAGTTTATTGAGGATATAGAGGAAGGGAAATAAATCATGAAGTTTATTGAGGATATAGAAGAAGGGAAATAAATCATGAAGTTTATTGAGGATATAGAGGAAGGGAAATAAATCAATCAGTTTATTGAGGATATAGAGGAAGGGAAATAAATCATGCAGTTTATTGAGGATATAGAGGAATGGAAATAAATCATGAAGTTTATTGAGGATATAGAGGAAGGGAAATAAATCATGCAGTTTATTGAGGATATAGAGGAAGGGAAATAAATCATGAAGTTTATTGAGGATATAGAGGAAGGGAAATAAATCATGCAGTTTATTGAGGATATAGAGGAAGGGAAATAAATCATGCAGTTTATTGAGGATATAGAGGAAGGGAAATAAATCATGAAGTTTATTGAGGATATAGAGGAAGGGAAATAAATCATGCAGTTTATTGAGGATATAGAGGAAGGGAAATAAATCATGAAGTTTATTGAGGATATAGAGGAAGGGAAATAAATCATGAAGTTTATTGAGGATATAGAGGAAGGGAAATAAATCAATCAGTTTATTGAGGATATAGAGGAAGGGAAATAAATCATGCAGTTTATTGAGGATATAGAGGAATGGAAATAAATCATGAAGTTTATTGAGGATATAGAGGAAGGGAAATAAATCATGCAGTTTATTGAGGATATAGAGGAAGGGAAATAAATCATGAAGTTTATTGAGGATATAGAGGAAGGGAAATAAATCATGCAGTTTATTGAGGATATAGAGGAAGGGAAATAAATCATGCAGTTTATTGAGGATATAGAGGAAGGGAAATAAATCATGAAGTTTATTGAGGATATAGAGTAAGGGAAATAAATCATGCAGTTTATGGAGGATATAGAGGAAGGGAAATAAATCATGAAGTTTATTGAGGATATAGAGGAAGGGAAATAAATCATGAAGTTTATTGAGGATATAGAGGAAGGGAAATAAATCAATCAGTTTATTGAGGATATAGAGGAGGGAAATAAATCATGCAGTTTATTGAGGATATAGAGGAAGGGAAAAAAATCATGAAGTTTATTGAGGATATAGAGGAAGGGAAATAAATCAATCAGTTTATTGAGGATATAGAGGAAGGGAAATAAATCAATCAGTTTATTGAGGATATAGAGGAAGGGAAATAAATCATGCAGTTTATTGAGGATATAGAGGAAGGGAAATAAATCATGAAGTTTATTGAGGATATAGAGGAAGGGAAATAAATCATGAAGTTTATTGAGGATATAGAGGAAGGGAAATAAATCATGAAGTGTATTGAGGATATAGAGGAAGGGAAATAAATCATGCAGTTTATTGAGGATATAGAGGAAGGGAAATAAATCATGAAGTTTATTGAGGATATAGAGGAAGGGAAATAAATCATGCAGTTATTGAGGATATTAGAGGAAGGGAAATAAATAAAGCAGTTTATTGAGGATTTTAGAGGAAGGGAAATAAATCATGCAGTTACTGAGGATATTAGAGGAAGGGAAATAAATCATGCAGTTTATTGAGGATATAGAGGAAGGGAAATAAATCATGAAGTTTATTGAGGATATTAAAGGAAGGGAAATAAATCATGCAGTTATTGAGGATATTAGAGGAAGGGAAATAAATCATGCAGTTTATTGAGGATATTAGAGGAAGGGAAATAAATCATGCAGTTATTGAGGATATTAGAGGAAGGGAAATAAATCATGCAGTTTATTGAGGATATAGAGGAAGGGAAATAAATCATGCAGATATTGAGGATATTTGAGGAAGGGAAATAAATCATGAAGTTTATTGAGGATATAGAGGAAGGGAAATAAATCATGCAGTTTATTGAGGATATAGAGGAAGGGAAATAAATCATGAAGTTTATTGAGGATATAGAGGAAGGGAAATAAATCATGCAGTTTATTGAGGATATAGAGGAAGGGAAATAAATCATGCAGTTTATTGAGGATATAGAGGAAGGGAAATAAATCATGAAGTTTATTGAGGATATAGAGGAAGGGAAATAAATCATGCAGTTTATTGAGGATATAGAGGAAGGGAAATAAATCATGAAGTTTATTGATGATATAGAGGAAGGGAAATAAATCATGAAGTTTATTGAGGATATAGAGGAAGGGAAATAAATCAATCAGTTTATTGAGGATATAGAGGAAGGGAAATAAATCATGCAGTTTATTGAGGATATAGAGGAAGGAAAATAAATCATGAAGTTTATTGAGGACATAGAGGAAGGGAAATAAATCATGCAGTTTATTGAGGATATAGAGGAAGGGAAATAAATCATGAAGTTTATTGAGGATATAGAGGAAGGGAAATAAATCATGCAGTTTATTGAGGATATAGAGGAAGGGAAATAAATCATGAAGTTTATTGAGGATATAGAGGAAGGGAAATAAATCATGAAGTTTATTGAGGATATAGAGGAAGGGAAATAAATCAATCAGTTTATTGAGGATATAGAGGAAGGGAAATAAATCATGCAGTTTATTGAGGATATAGAGGAATGGAAATAAATCATGAAGTTTATTGAGGATATAGAGGAAGGGAAATAAATCATGCAGTTTATTGAGGATATAGATGAAGGGAAATAAATCATGAAGTTTATTGAGGATATAGAGGAAGGGAAATAAATCATGCAGTTTATTGAGGATATAGAGGAAGGGAAATAAATCATGCAGTTTATTGAGGATATAGAGGAAGGGAAATAAATCATGAAGTTTATTGAGGATATAGAGGAAGGGAAATAAATCATGCAGTTTATTGAGGATATAGAGGAAGGGAAATAAATCATGAAGTTTATTGAGGATATAGAGGAAGGGAAATAAATCATGAAGTTTATTGAGGATATAGAGGAAGGGAAATAAATCAATCAGTTTATTGAGGATATAGAGGAAGGGAAATAAATCATGCAGTTTATTGAGGATATAGAGGAATGGAAATAAATCATGAAGTTTATTGAGGATATAGAGGAAGGGAAATAAATCATGCAGTTTATTGAGGATATAGAGGAAGGGAAATAAATCATGAAGTTTATTGAGGATATAGAGGAAGGGAAATAAATCATGCAGTTTATTGAGGATATAGAGGAAGGGAAATAAATCATGCAGTTTATTGAGGATATAGAGGAAGGGAAATAAATCATGAAGTTTATTGAGGATATAGAGGAAGGGAAATAAATCATGCAGTTTATTGAGGATATAGAGGAAGGGAAATAAATCATGAAGTTTATTGAGGATATAGAGGAAGGGAAATAAATCATGAAGTTTATTGAGGATATAGAGGAAGGGAAATAAATCAATCAGTTTATTGAGGATATAGAGGAAGGGAAATAAATCATGCAGTTTATTGAGGATATAGAGGAAGGGAAATAAATCATGAAGTTTATTGAGGATATAGAGGAAGGGAAACAATTCTTGAGGTTTTTTGAGGATGCTGTAGGAAGGGAAAGAAATAATTCAGTTTGTTGATAACCCGATGATTTTGTCTTACCGCTGGAGTAAGTGAAACAATCATTCCGTTTATTGAGGACGCGATGATTTTGTCTTACCGCTGGAGTAAGTGAAACAATCATTCCGTTTATTGAGGACGCGATGATTGTGTCTGACCGCTGGAGTAAGTGAAACAATCATTCCGTTTGTTGATGACGTGATGATTTTGTCTGACCGCTGGAGTAAGTGAATCAATCATTCCGTTTGTTGATGACCCGATGATTTTGTCTGAACGCTGTAGTAAGTGAAAGAATCATTCCGTTTGTTGATGACGCGATGATTTTGTCTTACCGCTGGAGTAAGTGAAACAATCATTCCGTTTATTGATGACGCGATGATTTTGTCTCACTGCTGGAGTAAGTGAATCAATCATTCCGTTTATTGATGACGCGATGATTTTGTCTCACTGCTGGAGTAAGTGAAACAATCATTCCGTTTATTGATGACGCGATGATTTTGTCTCACTGCTGGAGTAAGTGAAACAATCATTCCGTTTATTGATGACGCGATGATTTTGTCTCACTGCTGGAGTAAGTGAATCAATCATTCCGTTTATTGATGACGCGATGATTTTGTCTCACTGCTGGAGTAAGTGAAACAATCATTCCGTTTATTGATGACGCGATGATTTTATCTCACTGCTGGAGTAAGTGAATCAATCATTCCGTTTATTGATGATGTTAAGTTGGGGGCTTATTTTGAAATAAGACTTTAAGTGTAACTTATCTCCTCGAAGAAATCTCATAATAGACGTTTTGCGCTAATTTGTCTGGCGCTTAGCTCAGTACATTCGATTTCAACATTATTGTGCATCTCTTCGTCTTCTCCCAACCCTTCGATCTGCTCCGTTTGGAAACCTTTTCTGAGAATTTCAACCGTTGGCGTAGCTCTAGTTGTTGGAAAGAAAAGGGGGGGGGGGGGGGGAGTCAATGTTCTTTATGACTGAAGAGTGGAAGATACGCCAGAAGGAGATTAGTTTATGCTAGAAGTCTTTGGTTCAAGTTTAAGTGTTTTGGAAAAAAAAGTATCTTCATAATCAATATCGATGTACTGTAGACACTCCTATAGGTGCACACTTGGATCGTTTGGAGCACCGAGTTTTATTGGGTGTGAACCCCTTACTGTTTTGTTTACAAGGAAATAAGCACAGATATAAAATATGTGAAAGGCCAAGTGTATAGCTGCAAAAAGCAAAGAAAATAAACATAAAACGGCATTGAGCAGCTAAACTAACAGAAAGACAAGACAAGCTACAACGTGTCGACAAAAGCCTTTATCCGGTATAACAAAAAACTATCCACATTAAACACAAAATTCCGAGTAAGAATGCACAAGAACTACACAGCTCTAAAAATGGCGGAAAAGACAGTGGTCAGAATTTTCGTAGAGTCTGTTTAAAAGATGAATAGACATTAGTACGGGTAGGATTTAATTAGACTGAATGAACCAAACAATTACAAATGTGAAAAATTGGAAACAAAATTAAAGGTGCCCCTTAGGGTACAAAGAAAACGTGAAGAAGAGTAAACGAAAAAGAGGATAGGGGTTGCAAGGGAGAAGAAGAGCAAGAGAGGTAATAAGAATAATGCAAGGAGGAATAAGAATAAAATACTAGAAAGACATGAAGAGGAGACCAGAGATTAAAGAAAAGAGTGAAAAGAGATTAATCCTCTTAGTTGGAGAGTATACCAAAGCGGGCTATGAGTCGGTTCTCCAATGTGAAACGGCTATGGGTATCAGAAGAACAAAAGTTGATGCCAGTAAACGGAAATCATCAATAATATATGTAAATATATATATATATATATATATATATATATATATATATATATTTGTCAAATGTTTAATTGTTTGGTTCTTGAGCTCTAATTAAATCCTATTGGCAATTCATCTTTTAAACAGACTCTATGAAAATTCTGACCACTGGCTTTTCAGCCATGTTTTAGAGCTGTGTAGTTGTGCATTCTAGCTCGGAATTTTGTGTTTTATTTGTATAGTTTGTTTATTATACCTGATGAATGCTTTTGTCGAATAGTCGTAGCTTGTCTTGTGTTTTTCTGTTAGTTTAGCTGCTGAAAATCATTATACGTTTATTTTCATTGTTTGGAATCTAGGGAGATCATTTATTTTTCTGTAGAAGAGTCCTGTTGGACATGATTTATTCTTGCTCTACCTCACAAACGTTGTTGTCTCTATTTGTTTATCTCTTCAATTTTATTTCTTTCTTTAACGCATTGTCTATAGCACGAACGCATTTCCTTTCTTTCTTTCTTTCTTTCTTTCTTTCTTTCTTTCTTTCTTTCTTTCTTTCATTTTTTCTGTCTTCCAGTATTTCTTTCTTTCCGTTTCTTTTTCTCCCGTTACTATTTATTTATGTTCATGTCTTAATCATTTCTCCTTCAATCTCTCCATTTCTTTCTTTCTTTTAATTAATTACACCTTTCTTTCTCCCACACAGACAATACTGTGGTTAATACACAAGAGAAAAACAGAGATAGAAAAGAGAGAAAGCAAGAGCAGAAGGGATAACTGAAAAAGCAAAAAAAAAAAAAAAGATTTAAATAAATAGAAAATGGATTAAAACTCACATTAAATCTTTCATAGACTTAGTTAACGGAGACAGATTCATCAGACAGACAGCTTTCGTGCACTTATCAGATCTATCTGGCGTATTCCTGACCAGCACTCTTAAATCAGTCCCACCACAAGAGACGAAACTGTTATCAAACCAGCGAATCTATAATCCGTTGCTGATGTGTACCAACGAAATGGGTACCATTCTGAAGCGGAGGCATTCAGTAAGAGAAACAATTATTGTTTACATTTGGCGCTAGGTTTATCAGATTAGTCTATCTAGATCAGGGTCAGTTTCCACAATGAGAGCTATTCGCACACTAATTTACTGTTTTAGAAATTCAATCTCAGCTCACAGTGTGAGTACTCAGGGAAAATATAGTGCGGCAGACGGTGTTGATAATTGGAGACACAATAATGCGCTAGAAATGAATAATCTTTTATCCTTCTCCATTTTCTACTCTTAATATTTCTCTTTCTTTTTTTCCCCTCTCGAAATTTGTTCCTTTCTTCTTTTTGTCTTCTTCTCTTCTTTAGTGTACTCCTTTTAATGTTTCTCCTTTATCAGTATTCTCTTCTCTCTTCACTTCCTCTTATACCCCTCCAGGTGTTGAGGGAGATATAAAGTTCTAGCTTGTGTCCTTCTGGCAGCCTCAACCCTTGTCAATTGATGTTTTAGCATTTCTCGGATGTTATTTCATCAGAGAGTGAATGGAAAAAGAGAATGCATGGAAAAAGACCAAGAGGAAGACCCAGAAGAAGATGGATAGATGCTGTGACAGAGACATGTAACAACAGGGGAAAATCACTAATTCAGACAGTTCGAGCAGCTCAAAAACGACAAATGATATAAACCACGACACCTTTCAGGTATCAGTGTAAAGAGAAAAGACGAAGAAGAAGAAGTTATTGCATCTTTCGCTGGGTTTACCATGGGCTCTTTCATCTTCTCTTTTTAATACAAGTTTGGTATGGTATAGCTTGGCATTCTTTCGAGCTGAGCAAACCATGTCATTTGTTTTCTCTGTGTGTAGTTTAGCTTTGTTACTTATTCTTCTACGATCATAACTCAGACTAAGATTCTGGACTCTCTTCAGTGATTCGGTTGGTTGCCTCGTAGAGTGCACTCTGGTTGAGTACATGTTAAGACGTTGCACTATGTTCTGCGCCAATGGCCCAATGCATCCGATTTCCGCCCGCATTTTATTCAGGTTTGCTTTCCTTAGCCTTTGACTGTCACCAATCTTCATGCAAGGCAGCAGATTGTCTTTCCTGTATGAGATATTCTGCCCCTAGATGGTCGGCCCTCCTGGATCTGCGCACCATCTGCCGGATATTTGATTCAATATACAATCTCTCTTTTACCACGTCAATTGCTTGCTTGCGTTCGCTCGATGACTAAAGGGATATACCTCTTCATCATCCGCCCTTAAAAGGACATTAAGTGGGCTTGTCTGCGTTGTGTTGTGGTTTGCAGTATAACTGTGATATTTGCGTCTTCCGGCCCAACACATCCGACTTCATATAATTTTTGAGTACCGGGTTGTCTTCCCTCTTCGATCCCTACTCACTTGGCCAGATTAGTCAAGTTAGTCTGTTACTAGAGGCACCACGGAGAGGTGGAGCAGGGTCTGGATGGTTCTGGTTCACCGATCCTGGCACAAGCCATCAGCTGTGGGTCGCTGACAACTTTCAGCTGTGGTGCTGTGAGGTGCGCCTTCGCCACAACGTAATTACTACGTCAATTACAAGTATGTCTCTTCTGTTCAGTCTAAGTCCTTCTCAAACATCTCACCTGTGGTGACAAATTTCATTTTATGTTTATTTGTGCGCGACCATGTTTGATTCCGAATCCACACTCTTGGAATAAATATACTCCATCTGCATTCTAACGTATTACTTACCATTTTCTATTAATTTGTTACTTCTCATTATTGCTTTTATTCATCTTTATCAGTTCTCATTTAATTTCTGTTCACCTCTTTAATTATTCCTTTTTTTTTCTTCCCAGTCTTCTCACATTTCAACAACAATTTACGGACACTAATTTGAAGGATCGTCTTACTTTATTTCTTTATCCTATCTGTTCCAATTACTTTCTCTATTTGTTTCCTTTCTTTCCTTTAATCTGCTTTTGGTCTATATATATATATATATATATATATATATATATATATATATATCTATCTATATATCCATCCATCTATCCATTCTTCCGTCCGTCCGTCCATTCGTCCATCCCTCCGTCTGTCTGTATATATGTCTATCTGTCTGTCTATCCGCTCGTCTGTCCGTTCGTCTGTCTATCTATGTATATAAATATCTAAAACAAACATACAGTGCCTTTATCATGATGACAAGTTAACCGTAACTCAATCATCCCATCCCATCAAACAAGTACATTGTGATGTGAAGCCTCTCCAGCCCTGGTTTGGTTACAATTGTATTGTTATTGTCAACAACCATAACTTGAGAACATTAATCTGAGTCATGTCTAGTTCGCAATTTCTAGTCAAATGTGTTATTTGTATATTGTAAATGTGAAAGTACGATAGTTTACCGGAACGACTACTGGATGAAAAAAAAAAATCCCATATATCATCATCATCATCATCATCATCATCATCATCATCATCATCATCATCATCATTAAGTCGCATGTCTTTTGCAGAACATTGCATTCACAACAGCCCGTATGACAGAATCTGGTTCTCTTTCTATATCCCCCACTTCTGTTGTCATGTTCGAGGTCTCCTTGATGTCTTGAAATCATCTTCTTCTTGGTCTGCGCCTGAGACATCACCCAGGAGAACCATGCCTTCCGTTATATTTTGTTTTTACCAAACTGTTGTATCTTTTGACGTGACCAGAGTATTTTAATTTCCTCTGTAGTTGTAAAAAGACATTTTGAATGAAGCGCCACTCAGATCAAAGTGTGTGACTACATATAAGAAAATAAAGAAAGAGTCTAGTCATACCATGTTGGGATGTGTTGGGAAAAAATAGAGCTTTGTCACAGATTAAAAAAAAATATATATCTTTGTCACATTGTTTATTTGGTAACGTGATCTAAATTACCCAAGTACCATCTTCCTTTCTCAGAAAAATATGGTACCCATTTATAGCTGTGTTAACCCAGAAGCCGTCGATCAAGATCGAACAAGATCACTTGGATTTAGTAGTCCATATAGAACCATATTCTTAACTATGCTAAAGCTGCATGTAACTATAATAGTTTTATTAAACATCGTTTTAGGGTGTTAACAGGCCCATGAAATGATGCTTTTATTTCTGTACCCCCGTGATTTTGCTTAATTTCCTCCCTTGGCGTGTCCAGCTAACTGGCGCTTCTTTATTTCTTTCTTTCTTTCTTTCTTTCTTTCTTTCTTTCTTTCTTTTTCTTTCTTTCTTATGTTTCATTTTAAATTATTTATTTTAAAAAATAGTTTACTTATGCACTTCAATAATTATTAAGAATTGATCAGATTTATTTAATTTAAGTCGATACCGAAAAAAGCATCACTTATATATAGTTTATAGGAGCCGCGATAGCTCAGTGGTTAGTGAACTGGACTACAAAGGACAAGGGGTAGGGTTCGACCCCAATCGACGGCTTCCGGGTTCACCCAGCCTTAAATGGGTACCGGATTTTTTTTCTGGGAAAGTAAAGCAGCACGGGGGTAATACCGACCACATTACACCAAAAAGCATGTGCTGCAGGTCTGTAAAATATAGGGTGGCTAACACCATATTCCCTATACGCCACTTGGCGTGATGGGGGTACTTTACTTTTATATATAGTTTATAAAATGTATAATAAAAAAAAAAAGCTCATTACCAACATCTGAGGAGAAAATCATTTGTTGGCTGCCACGGAGAGAGAAATAGACAGCTTGGAATACTGTGATTTCAGAAAACATTAAGAAAAGACAAGATATACAAAAGAAGAGAGAAAAGATACTAGCGAATTTGGGAGCATAGTTTCTTTGGAACGCAAAATCAGAATTGATAAAAGGCAATAGATGAGAGAGATATATTTTAGAAAGACACGATCACCGACGTTAGCAGACACGGTACTTAATAATTAACATGAGACAATCATGTGAACATAAATACTGCCCTTATCTATATTGATGGAAGCGAAGGCGCACCTCCCAGCACCACAGCTGGAAGTTGCCAGCGACCCACAGCTGATGGGTTGCGCCAGGATCGGTAAGCCAGAACCATCCAAACCCTGCTCCACCTCTCCGAGGTGCCTCCAGTAACAGACTAACCTGTCTAGTCTGGCCAAGCGAGCAGGGATCGCGGAGTGAAGACAACCCAGTACTCAAAAATGTCGTGCTGAAGTCGGATATCTTTGGCCGAAAGGCGCAAATATCACAGTTATGCTGTAAACCACAACACAACGCAGACACGCCCACTTAACGTCCTTTTAAGGGCGGATGATGAAGAGGAATATTCTAATCTACCAGAATACTCTAGAATACTTTAGTCATAGGGCAAACGTGAGCAAGCAAGCATCTATATAGCCCGATTCTATAAGTCCTACTTGGCAGAATCTAGAAATGTGATCTTTTTTTTGCGTTGCGTTCGCCAGCTTTTACCTCTGACGAAGTCCCTAGAGACTAGGAACTGAATTTTGCATGTTAATCCGTTTTTCCCTGGCAGCAGCATGCACAGGGGTCCCTCGCTGCACAGGCGGATAACTCCGTCTACGGGGGTACTCATATTCTATTCTGTCGATGAGTAATTGACGTTTCAAGCCGGGCTTCGCTGCTGAGACCATGGGTGGTTGCTGCAGAGAGAAATCATAAATAAAAATCCCAACCGGTGCAGCCGAGATTTGAACCCACAACCTCTCTGTCTCGAGGTCGGCGTCTTGCCTCGAGTCCAACCAGTCCCATCAAATGTGATAATGATGTGAAGATATTTTGAACATAATAATGTTAAATGAACATTTGTAAACGCATATGTTAGGTCCTTTTACATACAGACTCAGATAGAACTTTGGAGGCAAAGGCGCGCCTCACAGCACCAAAGCTGAAAGTTATCAGCGACCCACAGCTGATAGCTTACGCCAGGATCGGTGAATCAAAACCAACCAGACCCAGATCTACCTGTTCGTGGTGCCTCCAATAACAGACTAACCTGTCTAGTCTGACCAAGCTAGTAGGGATCGAAGAGGGAAGACAACCCGGTACTCAAAGATGTCGTCTGAAGTCGGATGTGTTGGGCCGAAAGGCGTAAATATCACAGTTATACTGCGAACAACAACACAACGTAGACACGCTCACTTAACGTCTTTTTAAGGGCGGACGACGAAGAGATGCACTAATTTAGTTATCGGGCGAACGAAAGCAAGCAGACAGAACTTTGACTTTAACCGTGGGAAGTGCTAATGTGTTCCTAGCAAATAAATATCGTGTATACCAATTATGTGTGTGTCGTGTCCGTATTACTTGTATCACATTAGCGTTAATGATTTAGTGTGTAGGAGAGAGTGAATTAAGGTAAGTGAGAGATCGGGTCAGGGGCAGTATAAATGGAAAGTAAGAGAAAACTATGGTAGTATAACTGTGTAAGATAGTGTTTCTAATAAGTGAGAGAGGGAGTGAGAAAGGAGGAGTGAGGAAAGAGAGGGAAATTGAGGGAAGTGAGAGGGAGAGCGAGAGAAAGATGGAGAGAGATTTCCTAACACTCTATTTTGTTTCTGTTTTTGTTTGTGGATTTCCTCGAGAGATGTAAAAATAATTGTGTTCTCTGTAATTTATCTTTCTCTCACCTCCAAGTTGTTCCTTAATATTCATCATCAAGTACCAGGCCTGCTGGCGAAGGTGATCATGTCTTTCCACAACTATCTATTTCGACAATTATTTATCGTTTCTGTTGTTGACCTTCTGCCACGCCATTCTCTTAAGCTGTCTGGTATCTTATCTTTTTGCTTCCCTCTATCTCTTCGTCCCTCAAGTTTCCCAGTTGTTACAATATATTCCAGCTGTTCTCTTCTCATTACATGGCCAAAAAATGATGATTGTTTCTTCCTAAAATTGGAAATTAGCTCTCTTTTTGCTTTGGCCTCTTTCATAACGTTTTCATTACTCTTCTTAGCTGTCCATGGCATTCTCAACATTCTTCTGTAAAACCACACCACACTTCTACAGACTCCCGTGATTTTCTTGTCTGTTGTCCTATTGTCCATGATTCACATCCATATGTTAAGACTGGCTCTACATGACATTTAAGAACTCTTTTTCTTGTTTCTCCTTAATATTAAATATCCTATTACGTATGATTTTATTGCCGTCAGTCTACACAACGACTTCTCATTGGCTCTAAATGTAATATCGAAAGTGCTTCAAAAGTAGATAACTTCTCATTTTCACTTGCTGAAGATGTAACAAACCTTAACATAAAATAATGTCTTGTTAGATAAGCTGGTAGGAACATTTTTTTTTATAATTTAGCGCGGCCTCTATTCTATAAAAATGCCTTGTTTGAAGCTTTGAAGTGTAGGGTTCGCCATTTTCCTATCGCAGCACTGCACAATTCAGGTTCAAAGCCCCGCCCACAAATCAATACTGATCGACGGTTTCACCGCGTGCTTGAAACCAATTCTGATCATGTGGCGCAAGAACTGGCAGTGCTTCGCTCCTTGGCGCGCGGTAATCGGAACGGTCGTGCGTGCCTTTGTGACCAACATCCGGTGCTGTAACCTCGTTCTCGTCTATTGATTGAATTGGTTGATCACCTAACTTCCGGTGATCGTATCCGTTGATGAAAACTTTACCTAAACTTATTCGTCCTCTAACGCCACTAGAAAATCCTGACTGTTGTTTTTCGAGTCTACGACCAGTCCTTTCGAAATGTCCACTAAATCGACATTTGAAATAGAACGACTCGAAACTTCAGCCATTATTTCGATCAGCATCTCATTCTTTCCTTCACCTTTCAGCGTGGAGGGGAGATACAATTTGAAGTCTTTTTCTCTTTTGTTGGCCTCACCTGCTGTTATGTTTCCTAATGTTTTTAATATTCCGTCAATCCATCTTTTTCATGGTCGGCCCTTGGGTCTGGTGTTCTCGCAACGTTTATTGTAGGTTCTTTATGTTGTGTTTTAATCTTTCTGCCTTATTATTTGGTCAATCCATTTTGTCTGTTGTTTCTTTATGTACTTTATTGTGGGAATTATTCATAGTTTTTTTTTTTTGGGTCTCAATTCTTCATTTCCGATCTTATCTCTCAGGCTGTTTCCTATCATTTATCTAATATATTTAATCTCGGTAGTAGTTATTTTTCTTATTGCTTTTGCATCTAAGATCTACTCTGGCATTATTAACATAACGTTGGGATGAAGATTGTATTGTACCATGCCCGTTTTGCCTCTATAATTATTTCCTTGTTGGACAATAATGGTGACAGCTGTCCAATGATTTCAGAAGCTTTGTTATATTGTGAGTATGTTTCTGCTGCATGTGAATTGTCGTTTGTCACTAGACTTCCTAGGTATTTAAATTCCTGTACTTGTTTTTAACTGTCTGCCGTCTATAGTTATGTTGATGTTCTGTCTCTCTTTTGCGATACTCATGACTGCTTTTTTTTTTATGGTGATTTTCATTTATATTGATTGTTGGATCATTTTGTTTCAAAGCAGAAATTAACCAGAGTGAGTTTATTGAATGCACTGAATTGAGTTTCAGGTACCAAGTGGATAAACCTACACATGTCTCCGTGTGTTGCAACACGTTTAATGACGATCTACGCGTTCCTAAAATGAGAGGAACAAGAGTTGTAAATGAGCTTTAACGAAAGTGTATCATCATGTGACACACCGACTAGCTGAGTCGATCATGCCCTTTCACAATTTGCTGTCTACATGGCATCTTATCAATTCGGTTGACTGTTTTCCGAAGCGCGATACCAAGCTATCTAATAGTACCTCTCTTTGTCGCCTGCAATCTCTTTTCTTTTGATTTTGCCAATTGTAACGAAGTATTCCAAATTTCCTCTTTTGCGGTTTGCCAGAAAAATGTCGATTATTTCTTTTTGATGTTTTTTTAGTGGCTCTCTTATTGTGTTGGCCTCTCTGTGAGTTTTCTCGTTGATTTTTGTAAAGCTGTCCAGCAAACTTTCAACGAAAGTACGACATCATCTTTAATTTCGTTACCAACGCTAATGATGTGCAATCTTATCTCCTTGCAGCTCCTAATCCTTAGCTTGACCTTTTATCTGACTGATTGATGTTATTTTGTATGATCCCGCCTCTCTTTAATATATTGTCTTCAGTAGTTTTGTAAAGGCTTATGTTGATGTTATAGAACACTGATTGGAGGCCAAGGCGCTGACAGAACCAGATCTGCAGTTGTCAGCGAATCATAAATGATGGCTTGTGTCAGAATCAGTGAACCAGAACCATTCAGACCCTAATCCACCACTTTGTGGTGCCTCTAGCAACAGACTAACCAGCCCAGTCCGGCCCAGTGAGAAGGGATCGAGAGGGAAGACAACCCGGTACTCAAAATTGTCACGTTGAAATGGGATGTGTTGGGCTGAAAGGAGCAAATATCACAGTTTTACTGCAAACTACAACACAAAACCTACACGCCCACTTGACGCTCTTATAAGAGCGGATGACGAAGAGGTGTAATCCTTTAGTCATCGGGTGAACGCCAGCAAACAAGCATATAAGATTATTTCTCTCTTGAGCAATGCCTTCAGCTGAACACCGGTGGTGACCTTATAACGCAGGGTCTCGTTAGTGATCAAACGGTGGTCTAACAGTCTAAACATATAGCAATAGCTGATCGCTTAAGACGAAATAGACAAGAAATCCGGGAGAAAGTTAAAAACATGGGTTAATTTCGGGACAAAGTGACGTCCCGGATTGAATCGCAACAAATTTGTTTCAAAGGGTCTACATCCTGGAAGTTTAATTATCTTTATTATGAAGCTCAATATTACCTGATAGCCGTCGTATTTATGTCTTAAATATGTTATTGAATCTCGTTGTTCATATTTTTTCGATTTTTAAAAACTGCTTTATTCTATTTTCTTAAAAAAAAAAAAAAGTAAAGTACCCCCGTCACGCCAAGTGGCGTATAGGGAATATGGCGTTGGTGACCATAAAATTTACAGACCCTTGACACATGATTATTGGTGTAATGTGGTCGGTATTACGCCCGTGCCGCTTCACTTTCCAAGAAAAAAATCCAGTACCCATAAAAGGCTGGGTGAACCGGAAGCCGTCGGTTGGGATCGAACCCAACCTCTTGTCCTTTGTAGTCCAGTTCACTAACCACTGAGCTATCGCGGCCCCCATTCTATTCTTATGTTGAGAGTAATTGCTGTATAAGCTTTCATTTACTTCGTGATGATGTTTGCCTCTAGCTTCAGTAGAAAATCCGGAGAATAAATAAATTAATGTTTTCAAATCCGATATTGAACCAGGTCTTGGTATAAAAGTAATTTCAATTTAATCAAATGGTTTACATGTTAGAGAAGTGGACCATAAACAGATCACTAAACAAATGTTTTCCATGTTATAAGATATGGACAATAAACAGACCACTCAACACATAATGAACTGGAAAACAATATGAAAGATGAGGTCTGAGTTTAGGCAAAAAATAGCGATGTCAAGATGTCTGCAGGCACCCGTGGTAAACTTTTCCATTAGGTAGGAAAGGCTGGAGAAATCTGCAGAGAAGTTTGAGGTAGACTACATGTAAAATAAATCTAAAAACTGGCACAACATTAGAAAATGAAATCAAATGAAAGAAAAAAAATGAGAAATAAGATAAGATGTAAATCTTTACAATGTAACATGTCTTGTTCGTATATCCGCAGGATTTACCATTCACAATTTGGCGTAATCAAAAATGAAATTGCTCCACAAAACAGTATCTTTCAATGACTTCCAGAGATTGACAACAGCCTGGCTGAAAACAGCTAGAGACAAATAATAATAAATGAAGATTATAATGGATGGAAACTTCAGAAGCGATAGATCAGCGAAAATATGATTCATTGATCTATTACCTTGGAAGTTTCCCTCTATAATAATATTCATTTATAATTATTTGTCTCCAGTCTAAACCAATGGAAACTACTATTGGTGCTGTTTCGCCCTGTAACTGTTTGTCTGCGTACGCAAGTATTCAGCCCTATCCTATCGGGGAGATACTTTTCTTAATGGTAAAATACAGACAGTCCGGGTTGCCGACTCACCCTTTGTCTACCAGGAAATCATCCAGAATTGGCACCTGGAATGTTCGTACCCTTAACGAACAGGGAAAAGCGGCACAAGTGGCAGCAGAAATGAACAACTACAAGATAGATATTCTGGGAATGTGTGAAACAAGATGGCTGGGAGCGGAGAGAATAAAATTGAATACAGGGGAGATGATTTTATCATCAGGACACCAGGAACCAGGAGCACAACATAGCGAAGGGGTAGCTATAATGCTATCAAAGAATGCACAGAAGACACTAATAGAATGGGAGGCAGTGGGACCAAGACTGGTGAGAGCAACATTTAGAACAACCAAAAACAAAATAAAATTACACATTATACAATGCTATGCACCAACCAACGATAAAGATGACTCAGTTAAAGATGATTTTTATAAACAGCTACAATGCCAGATGGATGCAAGACGAGCCAAGGATATTATAATCTTGATGGGAGACCTAAATGCTAAGGTAGGATCAGACAACAGAGGCTTTGAAGAGATTATGGGAAAACATGGACTTGGAGATATAAACGAGAATGGAGAGATATTTGTGAATTTCTGCGCCCTTAATCAAATGAGCCTAGGAGGAACAATATTCCAACATAAAAGAATACACAAAGCTACATGGGTGTCACCAGATCATAGAACGGAAAATCAAATTGATCACATATGTATTAATAATAAGTTTAAGTCATCCTTACAGGATGTAAAAGTATATAGAGGGGCAGATATAGCTTCTGATCATCATCTGCTGTTAGCCAAACTTAAAATTAAATTAAAAAGGTATACTACAACGAATAAGGGCAGAACGTATTTCAATGTAGGGTTTCTTAAAGAACAAGGAATTAAAGATAAATTCGCAGTCACAATATCAAACAAATACCAAGTCCTCCAACAACTAGAAAATACAATAAATATAGAAGATCATTGGAAACAGGTAAAAAATATATGGAAAGAGACATGCGAAGAAACACTGGGGAAAAGAGAACGCCAGAATAAGGCATGGATGACAGCAGAGACCCTGGATAAAATTAAAGAAAGAAAGAACAAGAAAGCAGACATAAATAAAAGCAAAACAAGAAGTAATAAAGCCAAGACACAGGAAGCTTACACAGAGGTGAACAAAGAAGTGAGAAGATGCATTAAAAGGGATAAGAGGAAATATATAGATGAATTAGCTAAAGAGGCAGAAGAAGCAGCAAATAAAGGGAATATGAAAGAACTGTACAACAGCACAAAGAAATTAGGTGGAAAATACAAACAGATCAACGCCTTTATCAAAGATAAGAAAGGAAATCTGCTTAGTAATATAAAGGAACAAATGGAGAGATGGAAGGAGCACTTTGAAGAACTTTTGAACAGACCTGGCTCAAATAATCCTCCAGATATACTACCAGCAGAAGAAGAATTACACGTTAACTGCGGAAAACCAAGCAAAGAAGAAATAATGAAAGCCATCAAACTGTTAAAAGATGGTAAAGCCACAGGACCAGATGAAATTCCTTCGGAAGCCATCAAAGCAGATATTATCACCTCTACCAAGATGTTACATAATCTATTGGATAAAATTTGGGAGAGGGAAGAAATACCTAAAGACTGGAGAGAAGGTTATATGATCAAACTACCAAAGAAAGGAAGTTTACAGGAGTGCACAAATTATAGGGGAATTATGCTACTATCAGTGCCAGGAAAAATATTAGGCAGAATCATTCTGGAGAGACTAAAAGAGGCTATAGAGAAACACTTGAGAGATGAACAAGCAGGTTTTAGGAAGAACAGATCATGTGCTGATCAAATAACTACTCTACGTATAATAGTTGAACAAAGTTTAGAACTAAAATCCCCACTTTATATTGGATTCATAGATTACGAAAAGGCATTTGATAGTTTAGACAGAAGAATGCTTTGGAAGTTGCTGAGTCATTATGGAATCCCCATAAAGTTTATTAACCTGATAAAAACAATGTATGAAGGAACAAAATGTAGTGTGGTGCATGAAGGACAGCTTACAGAAGCATTTGAAATAAGAACAGGAGTAAGGCAAGGATGCCTTCTGTCTCCATTTCTCTTTCTACTGGCCATAGATTGGATTATGAAAATAACTCAAAACAACAGAAATGGGATCCAGTGGTCACTGACCAAACAACTTGATGATTTAGACTTTGCTGATGACATAGCTCTCCTATCACACAGCCACCAACAGATGCAAGATAAAATGAGTATATTAGATGAGAGATCACAACAGCTAGGACTAAAGATTAATAGAGATAAGACCAACATTATGAGAATTAATGCAGTTGGCATAACCAAATAAAACTAGGAGAAATACCTCTACTAGACGTACAATCTTATATATATCTGGGCAGTAATATAGATAAAGAGGGAGGAACAGAAAACGATACCAAAATAAGGATATCAAAAGCAAGAGGAGCTTTCATTGCACTGGGAAACATATGGAAATCCAAAGAAATTAGGCTAAATACAAAATACAAATTTTCAACTCCAATGTTAAGTCGGTTCTATTATATGGCTGTGAAACATGGAGAATAACAAAATTGACAATCACGAAGGTACAGACTTTCATTAATGGATGCTTGCGCAGAATAAAGGGATGGAAATGGCAGGACAAAGTCACAAACGTGGAATTATGGAAATGTACCGGTCAAATACCAGTGGATAAAGAAATACAGCGAAGACGATGGCGATGGATAGGACACACACTACGGAAACCAACTGAGAGTATTACACAACAGGCCCTTTTTTGGAATCCCCAGGGGAAAAGACAAAGAGGAAGACCAAGGAATTCTTGGAGAAGACAGATTGAAGCAGAGATGAAGATGATGGGGAAGACATGGAATGATCTTAAAAGAATTGCAAAAAACAGAACGACTTGGAAAGTGTTTGTTGAAGACCTATGCTCCACTGGGAGCTAAAAGGTAGAAGAAGAAGAAGAAGAAAATACAGACACAATTTATTCCCGAGTTGTGATCGTAACCCTATGCTATAGTCATGAGTACCGTGCTGAAGTCGGATATGTTGGGCCGAAAGGCGCAAATATCAGTTATACTGCAAACCACAACACAACGCAGACACGCCCACTTAACGTCCTTTTAAGGGCAGATGATGAAGAGGAACATTCGAGTCTACCAGAATACTTTAGTCATTGGGCGAACGCAAGCAGCAGTCATGAGTACACTTGCATAAAAGACATCGCCAATGATAACTATTTTATAGATAACCGTGATGGCCGTGTGCTCTAGGTTTTGAAGTTTTGTGCCAAGGAGAACGGGTCCGATCCTGCTTAGACCATCTATTGTTCTTTGTTTTTGTTTTGTTTTGTTTCCTGTTGATTATTTGTGATTTTTTACTAGTGCTGTAAACATACATCATATCCTGAAATAATTCACTGAAACCCTCTATAAATGAGATACAGTAGGTACTATATAAAGTTTACAGATCCGCTGTGGTTTTTACCGTCACATTTATTATAGCATTTTCTTCTATACAACACATTGATTATATTTTGTTTGATAATTAAGCTTAAGCCAAATTTCTCGTTAATATGAAAGTCTAATCTCTTTCTAATTCAAATGTGTTTAATTGTCTTATAATGTGAGATGTACTGAGCGTTCTAATTAATTCAAATGTGTTAATTCTTTCTCGTTAAAAAAAAAATGTGCTAAACTTCTTTATATTTTATTTATGTTAATTCAAACTGGTTAAACCTTTACGCTCCACGTAAACAGTCCAATGTGTATTCCACCTTACTGAATTCCGCGAGCACACTAGCGAACTTTGTTCGTACGTGATTCTGTACGTACAGGCGACGCCAACGCTGAAAGCCATAGGTGTGGATAAGCGAACATTACCTGGGGACAGGTGAAACATTAGCACGGCTTCAGGAAGACACTGCCTCGGCAGCCATTCTCTCGCAGGTAACCCAACACCAGTGTCAAATTCTCACTGCCAGCACCGAGTGTATACTTAAGGGATAGCCCAGAGAAAACCCCATTCAGGGACCGATTGTCTAAACCAGGAAATAAACATACCCGGACAGGGAATTTCAATATTTATGGCCTCAGCGCCTGTCTCCTGGTCAGGCTTGGTTTCATTCCCATGCCTGCAACCCCTACATTACCTTACAAGCCATCCCCACTGCTTCCAATAAAAGGACCTTTGTTACGGCTACAGTTATCTTTCCCTGTGGTATCTGCTGAACCGTTTTATATTGTTCCCCAGACCTTTCTTCGCTGCATCAATTTATTATTCTCATACACATTTTACAATTTTAAATTCATTTTTGTTGTGGCTGTCAATGAAAACGATAAAAAAAAAACTAAAAAAAAAAACGATAATTACTCTACACATTTCCATACAGTAGCCGGCTTTTATTTTTTGAAGAATTCTTATCACACTTTCCAATCAACTACACTCTTTTCTCATTATATGTAAATTTAGCATAAAACGATGTTAAGCAGCTAAACTTGTAGTGAGACGAGACAAACTATGACTCTTCGGCAAAGGTCTTCATCAGGTAGAAATATAAGTTATTAATACAAAGAGAAACAGGAAAGGCAAGCAATAATCTCAAATCAAGTCTTTTGGCGAAACGTCATAGTTTGTCTCTTTTCTCAACACAATTTTTTTTCCGTTCGCCAGTTTTTACCTTTGACGGGGTCCCTAGAGACTAGGAACTGAATTGTGCATGTTAATCAGTTTTTCCCTGGCAGCAGTATGCACAGGGGTCTCTCGCCGCACAGGCACATAACTCCGTCTTCGTAGGTACTCATATTTTTTCCGTCCATGAGTAATTTCTGTTTCAAGCCGGGTCTCGCTGCTGAGACCAGGGGTCAATCCAGAGGAAGAGGTATGTTTACAGCACTCGGAAAAATTTACAAATAATCAACAACAGAAAAAAATATGGACCAAAGCAGGATCGAACCCGTACTCAGTGGCACAGCGCCTTGCCACGAAAAAGCCAAACGCTAGGGAACACTGCCACTCAGCTAACTGAAAAATTAGCTTCGTAGGCAATCCAGAGAGAGACCAGTGGTGGTTGCCGCAGTTTTTTAATCATAAATAAAAATTCCAACTGGTACAGTCGGGATTTGAAACCACAACCTCTCTGTCTCGAGGCCGGCGTCTTGCCTCGAGACCAACCAGTCCCCTCTCTACAAGATTTGAAGCTTGATACCAAATGAAAGTTCATTTTTCTTGTTTTCTGCAGCTCTACTCGCGATCCCGCCAAGTGTTTTATATTTGTGCTTATTCTCGTTATGTACTGAACACCACATTGTTGTATTTTATTTATGATCTACTCGGGGCAGAGTGTTTTGATTTATTTCAAATGTAATATAACCAGTTGGAATACTTGGTTACAACTCGCAAAATAAAAGGAAAGATAGATCGCGGACGACAAAAAGAGAAAATACGGGATAGCTTGGTGTCATGGCAAGGAAAAAAGTCAACAGCAAAACGATACGATGTACTGTATGTAGAAGATTGTGGAAGGACATGATCGCCTATGCCAAAAGGTATGGCGTATGATTTTGAAGAATATAACCTCAGCATTTAAATGTACAAATATATGCTTTTTGGCAGCAATCTTACGGTTACTTTCATAACAAAAAAATACAAATGGATATTAATAGCCAAAGGCGTGGTACCAGATACTGTAGTATTTAAACGTTAATAACCTTCACCTTGCCGAGTCGCGATAGCTCAATGGTTAGTGAACTGGACTACAAATGACAAGTGGTAGGGTTCGATCCCAACCTACGGCTTTCGGGTTCACCAAGCTTTAAATTGATACCGGATTTTTTTTCTGGGAAAGTAAAGCGGCACGGGCGTAATACCGACCACATTACCCCAATAATCATGTGCTGAAGGTCCGTAACATTTATGGTCACTAACACCATATTCCCTATACGCCACTTGGCGTGACTTTACTTTACTACTTTACTTCACCATACCAGGTAGGATATTAATGCATTACAATTGTGAAGCTGCTGTAAAGCTGATACGAATTAAAAGAAATGTATAAAAATGGTATGGTTGTAGCTTTACATAATTGAGGGACATACGTTAAGCTGTTACCGTAACATAAAGAGCCCCGTCACGCCAAATGGCGGATAAGGAATATGGTGTTAGTGACTGTAAATTTTACAGACCTTCGGCACACAATTTTTGGGGTAATGTGGTCGGTATTACGCCCGTGCCGCTTTACATTCCCAGAAAAAAATCCAGTACCCATTTAAGGCTGGGTGAACCCGGAAGCTGTCGGTTGGGATCGAACCCTACCTCTTGTACTTTGCAGTCTAGTTCACTAACCACTGAGCTATCGCGGCTCCCACGTTCAGCTTTTAGCGTAACATTAAAATATTTTTTTTTCTTTTCAGCCTTGCTAGGTAACCACGGTAGAGCGGTGGTAAGTGATGTGGCTTGCTGAGAACAAGAGGTTGGGTTTGATCGTGATCCACGTCATCTTGCTTCTCACAGCTTTAAATGGCCTGATACGTTTCTATGCATTATGTTATATATGCTCACTGACATCAGAACAACACTATTTCCCCAAAGACCCTCCAAATGGAATACTCTGTACGGAACAACAGCAAAACTTAAAAATACCTGCAGATACTACTACATGGCATTGGGCCGAAGGGCATCAGCTCAAAGGTCACTGGATCCATAACAACAACTCTACTACACTATACTAGGACACAACATTTGGAGGTTAATGACTCCCCATCTCTGTTACTGTTCCTTGGAGTGTACTGTAGAAGGACGTACAAGGTATGTTTCTGGACACCTCTCCTCTCTGCTACTGTGTACTGGAGTGTACTATTTAAGAGTAAGACATGTAATATTTACAAGAATTGTATTAAACAAGAATAATGTATCAGTTATGTTTCTGCATTAAGTAAGAGAGCTATACACTTAAAATATACTTGTATAGTACCGCTGGATCATTGTTATTAATTAGAGGTTACTACTGACCAGAAAGATTGGTTTTCATTTTCATGACATGGCACCTTTTTTCGATTGACACGGCTTCTGGGTTCACTCAGCCTCTGGGAATTGGTACCAGAGATTTTTTAGGGGAAAGCGATACCACAAGCGCGCCGTTCATAAAATGTGCAATTAGTAAAATTAAAAGTAAAGAGCCCCGTCACGCCAAGTGGCGTATAGGGAATATGGTGTTAGTGACCATAAATTTTACAGACCTTCAGCACATGATTTTTGGGGTAATGTGGTCGGTATTAATATATTTTATTATATATTATTATTATTATTATATGTATTTCCTTCCAGAAAAAAAATCCTGTACCCATTTAAGGCTGGGTGAACCCGGAAGCCTCCAGTTGGGATCGAACCCTACCTCTTGTCCTTAGTAGTCCAGTTCACTACCCACTGAGCTATCACGCTCCCCAAAATGTGCAACTGATCATTAGAAAATACAGACGTCACAAGCACCATGCTGTCCAAAACCTAAAGCCGTAAAGGGAACCGTTTTGATTTCCATTCTACAAGCGCTGAGGTACAGAGAGAAATCAACATGTGGCTGCGGATAATAGTTCTTGTTTTTGTATAGATTTAATTTCTTCTCTTTCTTGGCGTTCCCCCGTTAATTATATGTGTTGAATATATCTAATGTGAAACCAATATTATTTCCACTGAGAATAAATGAAGAGAAATGACATAATGCGTGGATATGTTCGTCTTCTTGCTGCTTGCTTGCGTTCACCCGATGACTAAAGGAGTGTACCTCTTCATCATCCGCCCTTAAAGGACGTTAAGTGGGCGTGTCTGCGTTCTGTTGTGGTTTGCAGTATAACTGTGATATTTGCGCCTTTCGGCCCAACACTTCCGACTTCAGCATGACATTTTTGAGTACCGGGTTGTCTTTCTTCTTCGATTAACGCTTGGCCAGACTAGTCATGTTAATCTGTTACTAGAGGCACCGTGGAGAGGTGGAGCATAGTTTAAATGGTTCTGGTTCACCGATCCTGGCGTAAGCCATCAACTGTGAGTCACTGACAACTTCCAGCTCAGGTGCTGTGAGGTGCGCCTTCGCCTCCGTTCGTCTTCTTTCACGTTGTTTGTGGAGGCATGGCGCATTAGAGCAGCAGAGCTGGAAGCTGTTAACGACCTATAGTGGATTTCTTGCTTCAGGATCGGTAAATCTGAACAATCCAGAGTCTTCTCCACCTCTTCGCTGTGCCTCTAGAAACATACTAACATGTCTAGTAGGTTACCAAGTGAGTAGGGATCGAGGAGGGAAGATAACCCGGTATTAAGAAATAACATGCTGGTCGAATGTGTTGGGCCGAAGAACATATCTACATCCACTTAACGTTCTTCAAAAGACAGAGAACAAAGAGAACAAGCAGTTCCTCTAGCAGTCTTTGAGCTAACGACAGACAGAAAGAAAGAAAGGAAAGTTGCTTGTTTTTCAATGTCCTTCTCCTCCTCTTATTCTTCTTCCTCTTTCGCTTCTGTTTTTTTTTCTTCTGTTGCGATGCTTTGACTGACTGAATTACACATTGGAGCTCCTTGTGAAGTAAAGGGCTGCATCTGTCTGGACGCCTTTAAACTTTCCTACATTATTTGTGGATTCCATTTCATTGACTGTCTTGCAATATTGCTTGGTGGTCATCACAATGTGTGGTCAATCCATACCCATTTCCTTTTCTTGATCTCCGTTGCTAGTGGTATCTGGATAGTAACATCTTTTTTCAAATTCATTTCTTTTATTTGTTGTCGTTGTAATTTTACTTTCGATGTTTGCTCTAAACTATTTCTTTTCATCGCTAAACTTTACAGGTAACTTTTTTTTCTCACTCATTCCGTTTCTTTCTCACTCAACCTCTCATTCATTCAGATTGGTCATTCTCTCTGTCTTTCTAATTCACGTCTTCTTAATATGTTCGTTCTCCTTATATTGCCATCCACACTCGCGTTTATAGAGTCTCACTTTCTCGTCTCCAAGCTTCTAACTACATCACCCCGTCTTTTTGCTAATAACATTCGCACACTGTTTCACTTAACACCGTCACCTCCACTGCCAAGCAAACACAGTATATCATTTTTGTGTGTGTGGCGTTTTCTCGATGACAAGAGGGGGTGGAGGAGGGATGAATGGTTTCAGATTTCTGTCTGGAAACCGAAGTCAGCGTCCCTGGAGAGATAAACAATAAATAGTCTACATGATTAAGTATCCATCCGCAGTCACCTCCTTCTTATTATAGCCCCCTCAAGGATTACACACAAGTCTCAGCAGGACTACTTTTTTGTGGTGCATTCAAGAACTCGGTGGATGTAAGTGATTTGACATTATGACTGGTGAGAGGCACCAGTTCAGGTCAATGATATGCTCTCACCACGGTTTGTGTAGCGTCATTCAATGTACACAGCAATCTGGTTATTGCATTGGGGAGAATAAAAATGTGTTCCCTGCAGATAAATTGTTTGAGTTTACTTGGATCAAGATCACTGCACTCTCAGCAGGCCTATAGGTGCATGAAAAATAAATATAAAATTGTGTCCAGCAGCTAAATCTGTAGAGAGACGAGACAATCTACAACGTTTCGGCAAAGGCCTTCATTAGATAAAAAAAACAAATGCTAATACAAAAATAAACACGCAAAATACTCTTATAGTTATGCAGTCTTTCTACAGATTAGATTATTATTGGTTAAATATATTTAATTTTGCTTAAAAGATCAGCAACTGTTTCTTTGTCCATAAGCAAAGAAATTATGCGTATTTTTTTATTTATGATGTTTGTGATACACTTTTTGAGATGAGAAACGGGAAAATCAACTGGTTTTGACACGTAGAAGGATCGCTACCAGAAAGCTTAAGCACTTAGAAGCAACGTGAAGAGGGAAAACGTAGACCCAGAAGACAACGGGTTGAGAAAATAAAAAATTGAGGTCCAAGACACCCACCAGCATCTGATGTACAGTGATTAACGACTCAAAGTTGACTGAGTTCGTCTGAGTTGGCTAATATTAGAGTTGATCAGGACCCTGCTCCCATCCACTCACCCTAGTAGTGTCCTTGGAAACAGATTAACCAGTCTGGCTAAGATAGTATGGATAGAACATGGAAACAGATTAACCAGTCTGGCTAAGATAGTATAGATAGAACATGAAAACACCTTTACTCAACAATGACACGCTTAAGACGGAAACACGTGTATACAGAAAGGCGCAGATATCGCGGCTTGCCATAAGCTAGCAACACAACTCATCACGACTTGTCATAAGCTAGAAACACAACTCATCACGGCTTGCCATAAACTAGCAACACAGCTCATCACGACTTGCAATAAGCTAGCAACACAGCTCATCACGACTTGTCATAAACTAGCAACACAACTCATCACGGCTTGCCATAAGCTAGCAACACAACTCATCACGGATTGCCATAAACTAGCAACATGAATCATCCACGCGTGGTGTCCTTTTATGGTTGAAACATAGTGAGGTTAAGTCATAATTACAGAATAAGAAGATTGCAGAAGAATTGAAGAAAAGAAGAAGAAAATGATAGACGAAGACACATAGAAGAAGGAGAAAAAGAAGAAGAATAAAGAAGATAGAAGACAGAAGAAGAAAATAGAACATAGAAGAAGAAATGGAAGAAAAAAAACGAAGAAAAGAAGAAGGCGGAAAAAGATTCAGTGGAAGAAGAAATAGACGAATAAAGAAGATAGAAGAAGATAATGAAGATGAAAAAGAAGAACAAAGAAGATGATAAAAGGAGAAGAAAAGTAGAAGAATAAAGAGATGAAGAAATAGCGAACACAACGACGAACACCATGCAGATGACACGCCACGGGGCATTGATCGATCATTTAAGTGTTTTCATCGATGCCTGGAAGAGAGTATAGTAAAAGTGGGTGATAACTTTGATTTCTGTTTCTAACCCACAAATAGTGTTCCTTATTCATCTTAGTCGCCCAACAGATTATGAATAGCAAATGGAGATGCACGGGTCAAACAGAAAAACCGATGTCAAAATAGCAAGAGGCGCACTATCATGGAACTCACAGTGAAGGCACAGAAATACATCAAAAGAGAAATCGTGGAAACCCTTAATTAAATGCATTGGCCTACACTAGAAAGGAGAGAAATGTCAGAAATAGAAATGGATGGACAGATTTCTATGCACAAAAAACATGACCAGATCGCCTTTTTTGATAATCTAACTAGTCAATTTAACTCTCAACATGTTTTTGTTAAATATCGTGGAGTTTTCGTGTTTTTTTTTTTTTTCGTTTTTACTCCTTGCTGTATTCTATGACTCGCATCCCCATGTTAAAACCTATTCCAAGAAACATCAAAAAGACATTTCACAGCTTTCTTTGACAACTATTTGGATTACAATAAACGTTTAATTCTATCTAACTACAATAAACGTTTTTAATTCTATCTAACTACAATAAACGTTTAATTCTATCTAACTACAATAAACGTTTAATTCTATCTAACGCTGTTTTCTTTGTCTACTTAACTTAATTCATTATTTCTCTTTAACATTTTTCCTCTCTCTAATGTTAATCAAATATCAATATTTGAGCAGTTAATTTGTTTAAAAATAATCGCGAATCAGAAATACTCAATGCAAGTGTCTACAAAAAAAGTAAAGGTTTCCTCCATGTTTCGCCCGGCGTATGGAGCACATTGTGTTAATGATCATTTTTTTCTATGACCACGGCGCATTTTTGGGTGATGTGATTGGTATGACGCCAGGCCGCCTTTACTTCCTGGTATCTTTGGTAACCATTTTAGAAGCTTTATGAACTCCAGAGCATTGTCGGTCCCAATAAAAAATCCGCCGGTTTTAGGGATCGAACTCGGATCCGTCTGATCAGGAAACGAGCACACTAACCACTCAGCCACCGAGGTGAGCACACTAACCACTCAGCCACTGAGGCTTCAATACAATACAAGTATAACGTTGCAATAATCAGCATGGCTATAAAGTAATCTCCGGTTTAACTCTAGTTAACATTGATTGAATGCATTTACGATGAAACAAAAAGGAAAATATATTACGTTTTTATTAAACAGTCAACTTTTGTTGCTAAGTTCGTATTGGTCTGGTCAGATGTCTATAATCGACACATGCCAGTTAGGTTCCTCTTCAAGGCCAATAGTTACACTACAAGGGTTGTTTAAAAAAAAAAAACTACACAAACAACTATAAAGCAGAAACTGAAGCAATTGAAAACGCTGCAAAACTGGCTATCCAACACAAAAATAACATGCACAAGAAATTGGTGATGCTGACAGATCTTGCGCTCAGGCCTATCTGAAGTAGGATATGGTTGAACTAACGTCAGTCCTAACAGCTTTAAAAAACCCCGGGAACAGTGAGCTAGATGACTTGAGAACAACCCTAGACCAACAGTCCAATAACTTCCAAAGAGCGGTCATCCAGTGGATACCATCACACTGTAATATACACGGAAATGAACGTGCAGAAAAATTAGCTAAGGAGAGAGGGATATTACCACAAGAGAACCATCTGGTCAGCTACGATGAAACCAAATCCACCATCAAAGGCCAGTACCATGAAAAATAGAAACAATAACACCCAAAGCATAATGAGAGGTACGGATACCTCCAACTATCAAGGAGGGATCAAGTCGTCATAATTCGCATACGCACTGGCCACAACAGAATGAGAAATCACATGTTCACCAAACTCAAAATAGGAACTACCAGCAAGTGCCACTGTAGCCTGGATAATATGACAACTAAACATGTTCTACAGGATTGCCTCCAGCACACAAGCCTGAGGAGGACAATGTGGCCCACACCCACCTCCATGGAAGAGAAACTCTACAGGACAATCGAATCACTTAAACAGACAGCTGCCTTCATAAAGGAGTCCGGAGTCCTAATCTGAATGAGCCATGCTCACAGAAGAAGAAGAAGAAAAGACACATTAATATGGCGGAAACATGTGCTAGTATCCTGAAAGTTGTGTTGTTTTCAACTGGATAATGAACATCCTTCAGGTGTAATACACAACACGCCGTTAAAGTAGCAGTGTACATATGGCTATGTAGAATAAACATAAAATGCTATCAAACAGCTTAAATAGCAGAGAGAGACGTGACAAACTACGACGTTTCGGCAACAGCCTTCAACATGTACAAGAAAATAACAAATCTTTCATTAAATTTCAATGTGACTTTCACAGCTCTGTACTCACGACCTCGCATAATGTTTATTAATTTGTATATTTTAGAGGAGCAGAAGCGCCTGCAGGCTCGGTGCACCATCAGCTGATCAAGACCTAGCAGTTCTACCTCCTCGTGGTCACCCCCGGTAACAGTCTGCGTCAAAACATGCTGGCTAATAGAAGCTAGGATCGCCGTGTTCTCTGTAGTGGTGGCTGTTGCTGATATAGAAGACCCAGCATTGCAGTACCTCTGGGCTGGACTAGTAGTTTCCCAGCATAGCTTGGGAAAGATGAATTCCAACTTCTCCAGTAAGAGCCGGGAATGTCAAGAAAACCATTACGACCCGCCACATCAATGAGTCAACGTGTACCCTGCCCGCATCAACTCGTAGCATTACGTCAAATCAAATCAACTTAAATATTGGCAGCTCGTTTGAGAATGCACAAAGAGAAGCAGATTTAATCTCTAGCAGAGAAGTCATGAGCATGGTTGTATATCTTCGATGGGAGGCAAAGTCGTCACCCAGCAGCAGTGCTGGAAGTTGTCAGCGACCCACAGCTGATGGCTTGCGCCAGGATCGGTGAACCAGAACCACCCAGATCCTAATCCACCTCTCCGTGGTGCCTCCAGTAACTGACTAACCTGTCTAGTCTGGCCAAGCGAATAGGGATCGAAGAGGGAAAACAACCCAGTACTCAAAATTAACATGCTGAAGTCGGATGTGTTCGGCTGAAGTCGGATGTGTTGGGCTGAAGTCGGATGTGTTGGGCTGAAGTCGGATGTGTTGGACAGAAAGGCGCAAATACTACAGTTTTACTGCAAACCACAACACAACGCAGACACGCCCACTTAACGTCCTCTTAAGGGCGGATAATGATAACGTGTAATTCTGTAGTCATGGGGCGAACGTAAGCAAGCAAGCATATCATCAATGAATGAAGGTACAAGCAGTTTGTTGCCTGTCGTTGCTGCAGGGAGTGATATAAAGTGGGAGTGTCTAAAATGATGTCTCTTGCAACGGTGCTTTCAAAACATCACTGTTCGACCACAGATAACTATAGATTTAAAAGGCCTGCGAGCAGAAAATAAAACCAAAAAACCCTCCAACTGACTTTTTCAGCTATATGAGCTATACGACTGACGTACACAAACCACAACAATACATGCTCGCAAAGTTGACAACTTTCCGCTAGTTAGAGGATTCTTGCGAATTCCTTCTTAAAACACAGGTATAAGTCAATCTACAGTTGGCTGTAGTTCAACCATATCCTACTTCAGATAGGCCTAAGTGCAGAAAGGGAAATTCCGGTAATCCCCCAAATTAGTGTGAGGTTTTCGGCTTTGTGAATAGAGACGAAAGATTTCCGTTAGACGTTGTGAAACAACCAAGAAAGCTGTCACGGAATACGTCACGCTAGTGGAGGTAATGTAGGGTTTCATTTTTTGCACTCAGGACCTATTTCAAGTACGTCTAGTTTCACGCTGTTTTCCCTTAGTTTTATATCTCATGTAGAAAAAACCATCTTACACTGTTACTATGACAACACGACGTTTGCATGAACTGTGCTATCACCTGTTATCTAGTCCGAATATTCTAATATTCCTGATCAGTTATAATGCTGGCAACTTACAGGACAGAATATTTTATACCGTTATTTTAAGATTCATTTTTTTGTCTTTTTGTCCACCCTTGTATTTATATAATTTATATGCGGCTGTGTGATCTAGTGGTAAGACATCGCTCTAAGGACAAGAAAGGTCTAGGTTTGAATCCTGCCATAAGAGTAAAAAGTAAAGTACCCCTGTCATGCCAAGTGGCGTATAGGGAATTTGGTGTTAGTGACCATATATTTTACAGACCTTCAGCACATGATTTTTGGGGTAATGTGGTCGGTATTACGCCCGTGCCGCTTTACTTTCCCAGAAAAAAATCCGGTACCCAATAAAGGCTGGGTGAACCGGAGCCGTCGGTTGGGATCGAACTCTACTTCTTGTCCTTTGTAGTCCAGTTCACTAACCACTGAGCAATCGCGTCCCTGAATCCTGCCACAGGCGGTTGAAATTGTTCTCGAATCTGTAATTTCTTCGTGTTTTTACTCTTCCCCAGTCTCTGGGTAGTGAGATCCAAGTTCAGGTCTTCTCGGATAACAGAGAAATACTGAATGTCTCGTCTACACTCTGCGCATGTTAATGAACTGTTAGAAGTTTAAACTTGAAGAGAGTAGGCGAAAGAGGCCCCCTCTCGTGCAAAATTGAAGTGAACAATATATCAAAAACGTCAAAACTCTAGACGATAAAAATTAGTGTACCTCTGAAGTTGGAGAATATCAGCCTGTACGGCGAGTGACATCTAAGTACACGGCTGTTGGTGTGAAGAAGTGGACACAAATTTATATTTGCATAAATCCCATCGGGGCTTCGCTACAAATAAAAGCTGGCTTCATTTATTAATTTAAAAAAAAATTCATTTTCCTTTCGGGCCCAAAATGGCAGATAAGACGGAAGTCATAGTTCTCTACGACTGACATTTTGCTGCTGGTTCTTGTAGGGCTTGGTTGTTTCTTAGTCCCATGGTTGAGCCTGGCCGGGTAATGGTTCTGCTTAGCGATTCTCTTTGTCTGCCTTGTTTTCTTTTACCGGATGAATGCCTGATTGGGCAGTCTTTCTTCATTCATTTTCAGCACATGGCCGATGTGTTTCCAACACCTACTTCCTATAAAGCTCGACACGTAGCTGGCTTAGTCAAAACAAAACAAGCTTTTCATTTTTGTGAGTTTAACTTGATCAAATCCTCGCTGGCAAGCGGATTTATGTGAAAGAAACATCTCCTTTATGTAGGTTCGCACCTGTGGTGTTTTAATTATACGATAACATATTATTTTATTCTTCTACTTACATCTCATAGCAAAGCAAGCCCTCATGTCGGGAAAGAACAGGTAAGAGGAAAAGAGGAAGACCCAGAGAGACACTGAGAAGAACCCTGATGAGAGAGGCAAGAGCAGCAGGAATCGGCTCCCTCAATGAGATGCTTGCACAGAACAGAGACCAAAGAGAACAGAGATTTGATAAAGGATCTTTACAAGGATTGAAAACTGCTAGAATAAAAATTTAGATAAGAGAGGGAGTTTCTGGGTCTACGCCCTATGGGCCGGCTATGGCTCGAAAGGTCAATAGATAGATAGACTTACACCTCTAGACCTCCATATAAATAAGTTCGACGAAAGTGCTGGTCAGCTCAATGATAGTACCATCTCCACACCGCTTGTTCTGGTATGGTGACAGTGATGGCAACAAGAACCTTATCTCTTCATCTTATTTGGGACATGATTTTCTCATTCCTCAAGAGGTTTTTATGTTTAGACGTTGAGGTGTTGAAAAGAAGGTACTTTAATCTGTTGTGGTTTTTCGGAGTATAACAATTGTTGTTTTTTTCTTGGGCTGGCAGTATACATAAATTGTGGTTACCTCACTTTACTTTACTTTACTTTACTTTACTTTACTTTACTTTACTTTACTTTACTTTTACTTTACTTTACTTTACTTTACTTTACTTTACTTTACTTTTACTTTACTTTACTTTACTTTACTTTACTTTACTTTTACTTTACTTTACTTTACTTTAATTATGTTTAATTTAAAACTGAAGCTTTTGAATGCCTTTTACGCTGCAAATTAAGAATGTGGCTATTTCATGACAATTTATTACTGACAGTATACATTCAATTGCTAAAAACAAAGAAAAATAAAATATAAACAGACCCTTCTGCTATATATCATCTCTGTTTGTCGAACAATCACTTCGCTTTATTATATCCGCATTTGAAAAGTGTAAAGAGTTGCGTGGTATAGTTGTCTACAGCTAGCGGCGAAATCTCCACCTTTCGGCCTAAATTACCCATCTATAGAACACCATTATTTTGAGTAACGAGTTTGCTTTCTTTCATTATCGATATTTGCTTCATCATTGTTGTTGGGCTTTTGCAAAGCTACTCCGTGGAGCTGGAATAGGATCTCGTTCAACTGTGTTTCATTGATCCTGGAAATCAGCTTTGAGTCGCTAACCACTTTCAGCACATATTCTCTAAGGCGTATTGAGTCTATTATTGTAAATACGTAAATGACACACGGGAAGTCTATTTATTTTTGAGCAAAATCCGATTGCTTTTCTAACGAGAATTGATAACAACATATTTGCCACTGCGACCGTAAGAAAAGCAATAGTTTTCAAATAAAACATCCAAAATGAAAGAAAGAAGACCTCAGTGTTTCAACAGCACAAATTGAAATAGCAAGAAAAAATAAATAAAATAAAAATGCACGGAGGGCAAATAAAAAAAAAACAACGTATTTTTCAAAGCTTGCACGCAGTTTGAAATATTTGTGTAAAATGTTTACCAGGCATCTAGATGTTTATATGCCTAGTCTTCGTACTTACGTTGAGAAGAAGTGGAGGGAATTCGAAGATGGCATGAAATGTGGCAAGATGCTTGTAAAAGTCATTAAGAGCGATATCGTTACTCTAGGAACTCACCCGTGACGACCTCTGCTAGTGGCAGGCGTCATTACTGGCTTCCTGGAGGCCTTCCATGAGAGACGTGTAGCGAAGGGAGAGCAGCGTCGAACGATATAACAACGTGTGCCATCTATATAGTAAATGCATAGCTGTAGTGTTTGTGTTAGAGAGTTCGGGGGTACTAATAAATAATTGAAACAACGAAAAAAAATAATATTTAAAAGACAAGATTATGATTAAATGAGAATGACTAGAGAACTACATTGGACATACTATAACCAATGATGGAAAATGTAAAACTGAAATAAACAAAACAATAGATATGGCGAAAGGTAATTTTAATGCCATGAAAAATATACTAATAACAAAACAAATAACAGCAGGGCTGAAACTAAGAATAGCAAATGTTACATCTTCTCAATATTCCTGTATGGTGGAGAAACATGGACATTAGACAAAGAAAACAGAACACAAAATTGAAACCTTTGAAATGTGGATTATCAGAAGAATAGGTAGAATTGGATGGAAAAAAAAGAAAACAAACGATGAAGTTTTTAAACAACTAAAATTAAAAAGAGAACTGCTAAATACAATTAAGACAAGACAAATGAAATCTTTGGGGCATGTTAAAAGACACAACAGCCTACTAAAAGAAATATTGGAAGGGAAAATACAAGGTAAAAGAGGCAGAGACAGACCAAGACTAACATTGACGAAGTAACATCGAAAGATGGACAAGTCAATCTATGTCAGCCTGCACCATCAAAGCAAGAAACAGAGTGGAATGGCGATACATGGTAGCCAACCTTCGTTGCGGAGACGGCACCGATGATGATGATAATATTGACTAGAGAAGGTGAGATATCAATTAATCAGAATAAGTAAAGCTTCAACAACTCCTTAATAAACGTACATGTATGGGGAATGTGGTATTAGTGTTAATATGTTTCTATGAACAGCCGTGCTTTTCATTAAGTGTTTGCTTGTTTGCTTTCACCCGATGACTTAGTCATCCGCCCTTAAAAGGACGTTAGGGGGACTGGTTGGTCTCAAGGCAAGACGCCGGTCTCGAGATAGAGAGGTTGTGGATTCAAATAATGTCTGCACCAGTTGGGATTTTTATTTGTGATTTCTCTCTGCGGCAACCACCCCTGGTCTCAGCAGCGGGGCCCTGCTTGAAACGTCAATTACTAAATTAAAAAAATCGACGGAAAAATATGAGCACCTCCGAAGTCGAAGTTATCTGCCTGTGCGGCGAGGGACCCCTGTGCACACGGCTGTCTTGGAAAAATGGATTAACAAGTAAAATTCAGTTCCTAGCCTCTAGTCAGAGGTAAAAGCTGACGAACGAAAAAAAAAACGTTAAGTGGGCTTTGCGTTGTGTTTCTGCTCCAGTAGAACTATGACATTTGCGACCTTCGGTTCAGTACGGCATTCTGAGTACAATGTTGCCATCCTTCTTTCTCACTTGTCCGGCCCAGAATGGTTAGTCTGTTTCTGGGGGCAACACGGTGAGGTTGAGTAAAGCGTGGCTAGTTCTTGTTCAGCGTATCATGGTATAAGCAATCAGCTATGAGTCGTTAACAACTTTCAGCTCCGTTGCTGTCTGACGTCTTTGGTCCCTTCTTTGAGTAATGTAGTCGATATAACGGCAGGCCGCCCTTACTTGCCAGAATATATCTTTAGTACCTATTTTTAGAAGCTGAGTAAATCATGAAGCGCTGACGGTCCGAATAAATAACTTACTGCATCTGTCCAGACTCTTCTTATCAGTAACGAGAACTCTAACAACTCAGCCAACAAGGATCCATCATCGGAATCAAACACCAACATAGAACAGATGATAAATGAAGTTATTTTATCACTTTAGTCACTGCAAACCGGACATAAAAGAAAAGTTAAAAGTTAAAGAGCTCCATCACGCCAAGTGGCGTGTAAGGAATATAGTTTTAGTGACCATCATTTTTACAGACCTTCAGCACATGATTTTTGGAGTAACATGGTCGGTATTACGCCCGCGCCGATTTACTTTCCCAGAAAAAAATCCGGTAACCATGTATGGCTGGATGGACTCGGAAGTCGTCAATTTGGATCGAACCCGACCTCTTATCCTTTGTAGTCCACAAACTGGACACAGGTGCCCTCATTTTTCCCTGGAAATCTGGAGGATCTCTGAGATGAGCCTGTCCCACGTGCACGGACATTGTTTCACAGCCTGATATCCATAATAAATAGAGCACTTAAGAAAAGACAATTTACATTAATTGATCTTGTTGTACAGGTTGAACTTAGAATTACTCCAATATTTTTGTTGTTTGCTTTCATCAGACGACTAAAAGATCACACCTCTTCGTCATCCGCCCTTAAAAGGACGTTCAGTGGACGTGTTTGCGTTGTGCCGAGGTTTGCAGTATTACTGTGATAGTTGCGTCTTTCGACCCAACACATCCGACTTCACGACAAAATTGTTCTAATAATAGTGACGATCAAACTCAACAAATGGAAAAAGAAGAAAAAAATATCCAAAAAAATATAAATGGATGAGGAAAGAAAGACACTGCAAAGTAATTGTTTTTTTTGTTTTTGTTTTTAAGTTTTCAGAATGCTGCTCCTTTTCACGTCCGCCCATGAAAAAAACCCCAGCAAAATCAGCTTAATTGCGCTATGTCGTGAATTATACACAACCGACTGTATATTTGCATCTTTCAGCCCAACAGATCCGAATCCAGCACAGATTTCTGTCCTGCTTCATTCCTTCTCGGGCAATTCTCGATTGGTCAGACAAGTCAGTCTGTTTCTGGGCCTACTAAGGTTATGTCGAGTTAGATGTTGATCCCTTATTTCTCACTTATGTCGACACAGTCAGCTGTGACTCGCTGACAACTTTCAACCCAGATGCTGACTGGGTATCTCGGACCTAAAGTATGAGTATGGTTACAATATTCTCAAAGCAATACTTTCTATTACTTGATGTTTCTCACGCACAGTCGCCTTATTTACTATTTTAATTTCAATTTGATCGAGGCACTCATTTAGCGAAACAATTAGGAAATAAACAGCTCTACCACAGATGATTATAAACACCAGCTCAAAACAAAAACGATACGATTGTTCGCCTATTTGCCAGAAATGTAAACCACTGTTCGAGTAAATCTGAGATAGAAAAGTGTTTCCAACAGTTGTTGCTTGTGTTAGAAGTTTAAATCCGTACAACGTCAGATTATTTCTCACAAATTCTCTACTCCAACAAAGGAAACCCCCAAAATGTTGCAAAAATCGAATGCTAGGGCCCAAGACAATCGTTTCCTCGGCTTCTGTGATCTGTCATGTTCCAAACCTGTTTAGAACTTCAGTCAGTTAATAATGACAAAATGACGGCATCCATCATCTGATCGTGTCGCTGCCTGTCTTCGATGTCCTGGATTCCTAGATTTGACCTGGATGTAAACGTAGGTTTTGAGGTCATGGCCTATCATATCTCCATCGATTACCATTAGACATATTTATTATGGACACATTGGGGATGGGTATTATAAAGTCAGTGTGATTGGACATGCGTGGCTACTCAACGAGGGAAACTGTAGAGAGTTTTGAATTTGAACAATTAATTGATCAATCTCTGGGAGAGGAACTGGGAAATATTTGATCTCTAATACACATTATTATTAATGATCGTGATAATTGTAGTGACCCCTGATTTCAATTATCGATCTCTGAGAGAACGGGAGTTCGAATCCGGGGAGAGTCAAACATTTTTTTTTAAAATTGGGAGTGAAATAAAAATTATGACCTGAACACCTTGCAGCTACTGCTCAGGACTAGCGGCTTTTATACTTCAGTCCCAGACTTGACAGACTGCAGTAGGAATAGCGCCCTTTATTCTCCAGTCTTAGACGAGGCTGATTGCAGTAGGAATAGCGCTCTTTATTCTCCAGTCTTATACTTGGCTGACTGCAGTAGGAATAGCGCCTTTTATTCTCCAGTCTTAGACTTGACTGACTGCAGTAGGAATAGCGCCCTTTATTCTCCAGTCTTAGACTTGGCTGACTGCAGTAGGACTAGCGGCATTTATTCTCCAGTCTTAGGCTTGGCTGACTACAGTAGAACTAGCGGCATTTATTCTCCAGTCTTAGACTTGGCTGACTGCAGTAGGAATAGCGCCCTTTATTCTCCAGTCTTAGACTTGGCTGACTGCAGTAGGAATAGCGCCCTTTATTCTCCAGTCTTAGACTTGGCTGACTGCAGTAGAACTAGCGGCATTTATTCTCCAGTCTTAGACTTGACAGAAAACAGTAGGACTAGCGGCCTTTATTCTCCAGTCCTAGACTTCGCTGACTCCAGTAGCTCCAGCGTCATTTATTATCCAGTTCTAGACTTTGCTGACTCCAGTAGCACTAGCGTCCTTTATTTTCCAGTCCTAGACTTGACAGACTACAGTAGGACTAGCGGCCTTTATTCTCCAGTCCTAGACTTTGCTGACTCCAGTAGCTCCAGCGTCATTTATTATCCAGTCCTAGACTTTGCTGACTCAAGTAGCTCCAGCGTCATTTATTATCCAGTCCTAGACTTCGCTGACTCCAGTAGCCCCAGCGTCGTTTATTATCCAGTCCTAGACTTCGCTGACTCCAGTAGCACTAGCGTCCTTTATTTTCCAGTCCTAGACTTGACAGACTGCAGCAAGACTAGCGGCCAGTCCTAGACTTGACAGACTCCAGTATTAGGATAGAGATAATGTTTTTTTTTTTCGCTCTGACGATTGCTACGCAGACTCGTCCACCACGACAGAGGCAAAAATGAACACCATGTATCGTTATATAAATACATCTTTCGCCCCCAATATAACCAATTAGCTAAGCGCTATTTGAGCACCAGGCCTGCCTTCACTATTCAATCTCCTACTCTTCTGGCATGACCGCAGCGATGGACGGTGGGTTCGAAGCTTGAGGAGGCCAACATAATGAGTGCCACATTACATGTAAGCCGCGATAGCTCATTGGTTAGTGGACTGGACCACAAAGGGCAAAAGGCCGGATCCGATTCTGAACGACGGCTGCCAGGTTCACTCAGTCTTTAATGGGTACCGGATTTTTTTCTTGGAAAGTAAAGCGGCACGGGCGTAATACCGACCACATACCCCAAAAATCATGTGCCGAAGGTCTGTAAAAATTATGGTCACTTACACCATATTCCCTATACGCCACTTGGATAGACGGGGTTCTTTACTCTTTACTATTACATTCAATGTACAATAATAAAAAAAAACACATGTATTACACACATTCTTACATTTAGATATTCTGGACTGATACTTGTACATCAACTCCACTCGTCGATCGTTTTTTTTTTTTTTGCAAATGGTCTCTACTAAGAGCGTGTCTAACTACATCCTTAGATAATTTGTTCATGTCACTATAGCCTTCAGATGACCTCATACCTATTCTTGTTATTAAAAGCAAGCACGGCTAACAAACTGGTTGTCCTAAGATATTACCGTCGGTTACTTCGTTGTACTGCTAGATATCCGTTTCATTTGATTTTGCTTTGATCGATCACGTAAATTTAATTAAATATTGTACTCCTGCCATTTTCAGTGTCAAATATCGACAATTTTGAAGTCGATCTATCTCTCTACAAGTTACTTCCCTCTACGTCATTTCATTGTGAAAAAGGAAATATCCAATAATTGAAACAACTGACTCATCTGGACTCATCTCTGAATGTTTATAACCAAACCTTTCGGCTCACCTTTAACCTCATAATTTACAGTGTATTGGAAATACTCTATCCATCATTGTTAAATATATCATGTTCGTTTGTAGTGGGATCTGCTTACACAGTATTGACAGACTCAGCCAGAAGAGAAGATGCTCAGTCAAACAGCATCTAACGCACAGATATATTACCAACCACTGATATATTACCAACCACTGATATATTACCAACCACTGATATATTACCAACCACTGATATATTACCAACCACTGATATATTACCAACCACTGATAAATTATAACTGCTTGCTACCAACGATCTGTTAAGATGCCAAATGATATATAATAATGTCTTTTCGGGGACCAATAGGGGAAAACATAAATTATAGCACTTTAAACTTCGACATATATACCAAAACTTGAGTACATAATGAAACCGGCTGACTGGTCTAACCCTTAGAAGCATCAACTGTAGGGAGGTAAATGTAGACCTAGAAGACGATGAAATAGCAGACATCTGGAGGAGTACGACACAGGAGGCAGATTGCTGGACATTGTACAAAACAACCCCTCGAAGCTGAGAGTCATCACCGGCAGAAGTCAAGTCGTTGCTGACATTTTATTCGCTAAAATCAACAAACATTATTTTCAACAACAAATTAATCTCATCATCATCATCATCATCATCATCATCATCATCATCATCATCATCATCATCATCATCATCATCATCATGTGCCATACCGGTTGGCGTAGGTGATCATGTCCCTCCACAATCTTCTATATACAGTGAATTCTATCAGTTCTGTAGTTGACTGTTTTCCATGCCATGACACCAAGCTATCCAGTATTTTAAATAGAAGGTTGTGATTTGTCATGATTATTCCAGGCAATTTAAGAAGGTAGTTTGCCATTCCTTTCCTTCTTGGCAGTGACTGTACTAGTCGGAGATCGCAGCCATTGTCTCTATACATGAGATCCTCTGCCTGCCATCGCGGTGTGGGGACCATAACCGGCACTACTTGTCGGCTGCTCCCACACCACCACCCACCATCTGCTCCAATGGCTTCACATAACCCTGATAGGGGGGCTACACGGGAGCTCCACCTTGCCCAGGGGTGTCCCGAAGACTAGCGGAGGAAAGGAGACGTCTTACTCCTCCTTTGGTAGGGCAGAACTCTACCCCGCTAACCTCAATCAATCTCATCCTAATTAATCTTAGCCAAGTTAAAAACAAAATACTGTTTTATATATGAACAAGAGGTACAAATTGTGACGTTTGAAGATTAGTCCAAGTTGGGGATACGGTGAGACAGGTTTGTGATCAACTAGGGAACAAGAAGGATCTTGATGATGATACTGGAGCTTATATTAAATGATGATACTGGAGCTTATATTAAATGATGATACTGGAGCTTATATTAAATGATGATACTGGAGCTTATATTAAATGATGATACTGGAGCTTATATTAAATGATGATACTGGAGCTTATATTAAATGATGATACTGGAGCTTATATTAAATGATGATACTGGAGCTTATATTAAATGATGATACTGGAGCATATATTAAATGATGATACTGGAGCTTATATTAAATGATGATACTGGAGCTTATATTAAATGATGATACTGGAGCTTATATTAAATGATGATACTGGAGCTTATATTAAATGATGATACTGGAGCATATATTAAATGATGATACTGGAGCTTATATTAAATGATGATACTGGAGCTTATATTAAATGATGATACTGGAGCTTATATTAAATGATGATACTGGAGCTTATATTAAATGATGATACTGGAGCTTATATTAAATGATGATACTGGAGCTTATATTAAATGATGATACTGGAGCTTATATTAAATGATGATACTGGAGCTTATATTAAATGATGATACTGGAGCTTATATTAAATGATGATACTGGAGCTTATATTAAATGATGATACTGGAGCTTATATTAAATGATGATACTGGAGCTTATATTAAATGATGATACTGGAGCTTATATTAAATGATGATACTGGAGCTTATATTAAATGATGATACTGGAGCTTATATAAAATGATGATACTGGAGCTTATATTAAATAATGATACTGGAGCTTATAATAAATGAAGATACTGGAGCATATATTAAATGATGATACTGGAGATTATATTAAATGATGATACTGGAGCTTATATTAAATGATGATACTGGAGATTATATTAAATGATGATACTGGAGCTTATATTAAATGATGATACTGGAGCTTATATTAAATGATGATACTGGAGTTTATATTAAACGATGATACTGGAGCTTATATTAAATGATGATACTGGAGCTTATATTAAATGATGATAGGTATGAGACTAATGAGTCTAGTCTGTCCAAATGGGTAGTTCTCAAAAGGGAACCAGATACCCGTAAGCGCCGTACTGAAGTCGACTGTTATTGGCTGTTTAAAAATATGTGAATAATCAGATCAATTTTTTTTCTTCTTTCCTCATTTGCCTTTCAGTGTCGAGAAGAGCTATAATCTGCGGTCTTTTGCTCTTCTGTTTGCTTCTGCTTCTTTTATGTTTCCTAGTGTTTCTAATATCTCTGTCTTATCACGTGGCAAAATCATTTTATCTTTTGTTTCTTTATGTATTCAATGTTAGGAATTATCTCCAACCTTTTTTTTAAGTTCTTCATTTCTTACGTGAACTGTCAGGCGTTTCCCTGTCATTTGTCTAACACATTTAATCTCGGTAGGGGTTATTTTCCTTATTGTTCTTGAGTCCAGGTCTATTGATAAGAAAACATTAAAAAAAAAAACAATCAGAGATGTTGTGCAAATGTCGCAAATTGCCGTGAATAACGACACAACACATCTGACATTTTTTACATGCTCTTTTAAAGTCGAGCAGCGAAGAAGAGTAAACATTTGTGATGGCAGCAGGAAAAGGGCTTCTGTCACGTAACAGCAAAACCACAACGGTTGTTAAACGTTCTTGGCAGGTGTCTGTATTGGTGGTTATATCATGGAGATAGAATTATTTTAGCAAAATAATGAAGCAGGCAAAGTGGTAATGCAGACAATGTGTATGGCTGCCTCACTATATTAATAACGTAATGTCATTGAATTGAGAATTCATATTTTATAGTGCATTTATATGGGTTAAAATTACGTTGTATGGATTAATATGGATGTATGTAGATACAAATTGTGGAATGACGGAAATACTTATGTGGTTCAAAATATAATATGTGATGAATCTAGTAATTCTTATATCATAGAGATGTTTTGAATTAATTATTGTATGTGTTTAGTGCCACGTTGACAACATCATTGATAGATCGTGCCGGTGAACATAGAACAACATGGGTGCTAGCATCATATTCCAGATACAACTTAAGCAGTGGACTTATCCTTACAAAATTTACTTTTTTAATTAGTTGTATGTTACATAACAAGACTAGTGAGCCATTACACTAATTATGACACACATGTCAACAGTGGCATGTAGCAGTGACTAGCGGATTACAACATTTGTGTTAAGATCAAGTATGGGGCTGAAATGATTAGAAAAGTTGTGTCATGGCGACTGTGTGGCTTCGTGAAGCGGATGAATACATTTATTTTGGACATCAGTGCGCATGCGCATCATATCGCGGACCGAGTCCCGGAGCGACATGTCGCGCCATCTGACGAGCAAAAACGGAAACAAAGGAAAGGTAACCCGATACTCTTTTACCAATAATGGATTTTACCCAAGAACCTCTCTTTCTCTAACCCTGTTACCGTTTTCCCCTACTCTTTTCCTTTCTCCTCGAGCAATCTAAGAAGAAGGAAGAGAACGCAAGCAGCAGTTAATGATTTTAAATATTAGAGTTACTCAATGTTTGGCCAAAACAAGAATTAAGAAATTACCTTTCGTTATTGCCAGACGCTGAAGAGCGGTAATGAGGCGACATCTGCTGACGTTTAATTAATAAAAGAACTCGTCGATGAAGGATTTAATGACGTACGATTACACACCGGGCGTCTGCAGGAGACTTTAACCATTGTCATGTTGAGTTTCTTATCCGCAACCTTTGATATCCAACCCAGTCTTAGCTCAACGATTCATTTATGCATAAATGGTAGTTTCTACAGCTCCAGGGATTTTACCCAGTTTGTTGGACTCAATTTGGATAAATTAAACACATTGAAGAAATATACCGAGCACAAATTAAGTGCATGAAATGACGGTTGACCTGCAGATCATAAGAAACGAGTGAACAAAGCTATCGATTCAAAGAAAAAAATGTTCTCAATAATCATGAAATTAAAGCTGTTCAGAACCATATGACACGAGACAGTTTTATAAAATTGTACAGACAAATCAAGACTTTTCACTGGCAACTTAAAAGGTAAGAGGTCTTGGTTCTTCGACCCCCCACAACACATGCTAATGAAAGTTTAGGGGCAGGTAACATTTGAGAAAAGCCAAGGGAATCGCTGACATGCTACTGCTAATTCAATCACAGACAACAATGTTGCACGTTTATTTTCCAACGCTGGCATGTTATTTTCATTAAAATGGAAGCTGCTCTTAAATGTCTAAATTTAACAATTGTGACAATACTGCACTTTTTATTATTTTCATTTCACTTCGAGAGAGTTCTCAAAATATTTGTTTATGGAAGGAAGTAAAAATTAGAAAAATATATTTTATTTGGATGCGCTCAATATAGCAAGGTTGAAGACATTAATACTTTTGTTATATAATTGATGCAAATTACAATGATATTTATATTCGATTACACTGTAGGTAAGGTCGGTTTAACTTGCTACTGTGTGCAGTAGATAGTACACTATGCGGCTGTCCTGTCGCCATGCGGGTTTGCTCGTGAGAGTAAAAGGCTAAGGGAGGGTACCCTGAAATAATACAACCCCACTGCCTTGTGGGTGAGACTTTTTAGTCAAAGGCTACCTGAGCCAACCGTAAAACAAATCGACGGAAGGCAACAGAAAACCACCTTTGTAACTTACTTGTACAATCACGAATCGCCACCATGGACACATGAGAAAAGTAATGAAAACGTTCTGAAATGAAAGAGACCAATACAAAAAGAAAGCAAATATCCAATATGAGGAAGAAATAATCATCATTTTTTGGCCATGCAATGATACGATAACAGCTGGAATATATTGTGACAACAGCGAACATTGAAGGACGAAGAGATAGAGAGAAGCAATGAGAAAGGATACGATAACAGCTGGAATATATTGTGACAACAGCGAACATTGAAGGACGAAGAGATAGAGAGAAGCAATGAGAAAGGATACGATAACAGCTGGAATATATTGTGACAACAGCGAACATTGAAGGACGAAGAGATAGAGAGGAGCAATGAGAAAGGATACGACACAGCTTAATTAAGAGAGTGGCTTGGCAGAAGGTCAACAACAGAAATGATAAAAAAACTGTCGTGATCGAAAGTTGTGGAGAGACATGATCACCTACGCCAGCAGGCTTGGTACTTGATGATGATGATACTTAAAGAAACGATGTGTTGTTTTTAAAAAAATAAATATATATAATCGATGTTTGTTCTAATCTAAGTGATTTTATACCTCATGAGTATAGCAATTATTCAACGCCTCTATGTGAAGTTGTCCTTTTTCTATTTGATCGTTAATTCATACGACAGAAACATTATAGAATTAATGACGTGAAAATAGTCAGTACTTACAACTGACTGTTGACGCGTGGCTGACATAATCAAAGCTGACGCGGACCTTCAGAACAAAGACGCTAATCAGTCTTAAATGAAAGCTGACGCGGACCTTCAGAACAAAGACGCTAATCAGTCTTAAATGAAAGCTGACGCGGACCTTCAGAACAAAGACGCTAATCAGTCTTAAATGAAAGCTGACGCGGACCTTCAGAACAAAGACGCTAATCAGTCTTATCAAACGGTTACGGATCCAAGAGGAAACGTCAATCCGGTAAATAAAAAAAACTATGTCGCTTTGGCGACACGGTTACGGTTCGGATACGGTTCCGGTGTCATGGCGGCTTCGTGTAGTCGATTTTTATAATTCGGCTCTTGCTGATATATTTAAATGATTTACGCGACAGTCTAGTTGTGAAATTATGTGTTGCTATTCCCCGTTTGGTGTATGTTTTACTTCTAACGTCGGGATGGACTGTGATTGCCGATATTTAAGTGGAATATGATTTATTCTTCTTTGTGTTGTGTGTTCGCGGTTCGATAGGCAAGCACATGGTTTGACAAAAATGTCAACGGAAAAACGGGTATGTTCAACCCTTATGTGAAAAGTCTGTGACGGTGGATGGAGGCGGAGGAATCAAGAATGATCAACGGCCCAGAAAGCGAAAACAGCAAAGTGTGTGGTACACAAGAGGCATGTTCAGAACACGAAAGACGAACATGGCTGACCACCGTGAAAGAGATTGGAGCCTCATCACGTACCAGTCCAGAGGAAGCCATGGAGAGTCGGAGAAATTCGAACTTATGTCGGAGGAAAGATCTTAAAATAAGTACTTGGAATGTTAGGACTCTATATCAACAAGGGAAATTGGAAAATCTAATTCAAGAAGCAGAACGAATAAATATAGATATTTTAGGCATATCAGAAACTAGATGGAAGGAATGTGGGTACATTGAAGACGAAAAATATACATTTATATACTCAGGAAACACAACAGAACATCAAAGGGGGGTAGGAATACTGATAAAAAGAGAGCTACAGAAATATATAAGTACCCACTGGACATACAGTGATAGGATTATACTACTCAAGTTGAAAGCAAAACCATTCGACATAGCAATAATACAGACATATGCACCTACTCAAGACTACACAGATGAACAAATAGAGGCATACTATGAAGACCTAAATAAAGTTATGAAGCAAGTGAAATCTTCAGACATCTTGATTGTAATGGGTGACATGAACGCTAAAGTAGGAAAAGGTAGATATAAGACAATTATAGGAAATCATGGTTTAGGAAAAAGAAATGACAGAGGAGAAAGATTAATACAATTCTGTGAAGAAAACAGGCTGATAATATGTAACACCTACTTTGAGCAAGAGAAAAGGAAACTATACACATGGAAAAGCCCTGGAGATAGGAAGAGGAATCAAATAGATTACATAATGATAAAAGAAAGGTTCCGTAACAGCGTAAAGAAAGCCAAAACCTACCCAGGAGCAGATATTAATTCTGATCACAATCCTGTAATGATTAAAATGAAAATCAAACTAAAGAGAAACAAGCAAAAATCTGATTCATCAACAAACCCACTCGACATAACAGCTTTAAATCAAAAAGATATTAAAGATACCTATACAATACAAGTAAAGAACACATACCAAAAGCTGCTAGAGGAAGGAATTGAACAATACAGAAGAGAAAATCCTGATGAAAAAGTAACAACCAAATGGCAATGCATAAAGAAAAGCATACAAAAAGCCTGCGACACCTTACCCAAAAGAGAAAAGAACAAAAAACAAAAATGGATAACTAACACCATCTTAGAAAAAATGGAAGAAAGGAGACAAGCGAAGAACACTGCCCAATACAATAAAATAGATAATGAGATACGCAAAATGTGCAAAAAAGCAAAAGAAGACTGGCTGAGCCAAAAATGTAGAGAAATAGAAACTATGGAAAGCAAACAAGACCTAAGAGGAATGCACACAGAAATAAAGAGAATGACTAATAAAAATAAAAAAGCCACAGAAGGTGGATGCATTGCAGACAAAAAAGGAAAAATGCTAACAGACAATAAGGATATCATAGATAGATGGCAGGAATATATAACAGAACTATTTCATGATCAAAGGGACAAGAAACCAGTTATAAAATGTACATCAGGCTATAAAATCTTAAAATCTGAGGTGGAAAAAGCTATAAAAACAATGAAAAGGGAAAAGCAGCAGGACCTGAAAGCATACAGATAGAGATGATACAGGCACTTGAAGATTTTGGCATTGAAGTGATTACAGACATATGCAACGACATATACCACACAGGATACATACCAAATGAACTAAAAACATCAACTTTCATTGCATTGCCTAAAAAGAATGGTGCAGTTGAATGCAGTGACTTTAGAACAATAAGCCTAATGAGCCATGTTACAAAAATCTTGCTAAAAGTTATACAAGGAAGGATTCAGAATAAAATCAATACTGAATTAGATGAGCAGCAATTTGGATTTAGGAAAAATAGCGGGACAAAAGAAGCCATATTCTGCATGAGAACATTAATCGAAAAATACACAGAAGTAAACAAACCAATATATGCCTGCTTCATAGACTACACCAAAGCTTTTGATAGAGTACACCACAAACAACTTATAGAATGCCTAAAAGAGATACATCTAGATGACATGGATATACGACTAATATGCAATCTATACTGGGAGCAAACAGCAATAATAAAATATAACAAAGAGTTCTCTACACCCATTGATATAAAAAGAGGAGTAAGACAAGGATGCATCCTATCACCAAGCTTGTTCAATCTATACACTGAGCAAATCTTTAAAAACATCATAGAGATGCCAGGCCTACAAATTAATGGAAAGATAATCAATAACCTAAGATATGCTGACGATACTGTACTACTAGCAGAAAATCCTAAAGACCTACAACAATTACTTAATGAAATAAACACGACAAGCAAAAAATATGGACTAGATATGAATATCAAAAAGACTAAAACTATGATCATAAACAAAGAAAATACCCAAAACCCACAAGTGGATATCAAAATTGAAGGAATAGACCTTGAGACAGTTCAGAACTATAACTACCTTGGACATACTATAACCAGTGATGGAAAATGTACAACTGAAATAAACAAAAGAATAGGAATGGCAAAAAGTAATTTTAATGTCATGAAGGACATACTAACATCAAAACAAATAACACCAGAGCTAAAACTAAGAATAGCAAATGTTACATCTTCTCAATATTCCTATATGGTGCTGAAACATGGACATTAGACAAGAAAACAGAACAGAGAATTGAAGCCTTTGAAATGTGGATATATAGAAGAATAGGTAGAATTGGATGGAAGGAAAAGAAAACAAATGACAAAGTCTTAAAACAACTAAAAATGAAAAGAGAACTTCTGAACACAATTAGAACAAGACAAATGCGATTCTTAGGCCATGTTAAAAGACACAACAGCCTACTGAAAGTGATCCTGGAGGGGAAAATACAAGGTAAAAGAGGCAGAGGCAGACCAAGATTAACATGGACGAGTAACATCAAAAGATGGACAAATCAACCGATGACAACCTGCACCATCAAAGCAAGAGATAGAGCAAAATGGCGCTCCATGGTAGCCAACCTTCGTTGCGGAGACGGCACTCAATGATGATGATGATGTCGCTTTGACAAGTAACGCGTGGACCTAACAAGTTAAAAAATTGCAACCTTTTCGCGACCAACGACAGATCGCAGTACGCATCGATATTTGCTTTGGCGAGGAAGAAAATGGAGATAATTTAATCATAAATATAAATAAAAGATAGGAGAAAAATATATAAATAAAAGATAGAAGAATGAGATATAAATAAAAACAGAAGAAGGAGTTCTAGTCTAAGATTCAACAAACATACACAAAAGTCAACAAGGAGATGGGAAGATGCACAGAAAAAGGTTAGAGGAAATATTTATGAGAAGAACAAATGTTTGTTTTCGGGAATAATAGATCAAGTACTGACCAGGTAATCACATTGTATGACATATTTAAACATATCATGGAACCACGGCCTTATTTAATACCGAGTTCATGGAATATGTAAAGGCCTTAGATAGTTTGAACAGGAGAATGCTGTGGAAATTGCTGAGTTATTATAAAATCCCTACACAAGTTTATTTAGCTGATAAAAGCAATATATGAATGAGTGAGATTATAGTGTTGTACATGAAGGTCAGCTTACAAAGGCATTTGAAATAAGAACATAAGTAAGGCGGTGATTCCTGCTACCCGAGTTTCTCTTCTTGCTAGTCATAGATTTGATGATGAGAATAACAGGGATGGGATCCACTGGTCACTAAGAGGCGTGATAATACTCTAGGTTATTTCTATTTCAGCGATTACTTTTTCCCATGCCTATGATTAGATCTGCACACTTACATTCTATTTATCTGTGATACATTCCCCCATTAGGCACTTTGCACGTGTTTAGCGTGGTCTGTGATTATCTCCCCATGAAAAATTAGAGACGCTTGAAACTGCAGGAGTAAGAATACACCAGCAACGTTGAAACCTGCACCAAGCTTTATGTTCAAGTTAAAATCACGCACAGTGACCTATATAGTGTTGCACAATAACCCGTGAGTTATATATAGTACAATGATATTTTGTGAGATTAGTGTCGGTGCTTTATTATTAATGATGACATTGTCATTGTGGTGGCTTTCCCCCGAGCAATTTTCGACACATTGTGAACTATATCGATCTACGTGGAATAGAGCAACACACTAAATAGTGACAGATTGTTTCCTTTCTGAAGAGTTGACTGACAGTTACATTCTCGCTGTAGAAATATAATGCATGTCACAGTGCTCAATGTATAAGAGAGTGACTCTTTTCCAATAAAATAACCGGCAATATCAAAGGCGGGGTAGGTAGACAGCTAGGGGCACTGGTTGGTCTCGAGGCCGGCAGTCGTGCCAACAGAGAGGTTGTGGGTTCAAATTCCGGCTGCATCAGTTGATATTTTTATTTATAATTTCTCTTTGCAGTAACCACCCCTGGTCTCTTTGAGCGAAGGCTGGCTTGAAACGTCAATTACTCATCGACAGAATTACTCATCGACGGAAAAAATATGAGTACCTCCGAAAACGGAGTTATTTGCCTGTGCGGCGAGGGACCCATGTGTGCACGCCTGTAGGGAAACAAGAATTAACACGCAAAATTCACTTCCTAGTCTCTAGCGACATCGTCAGAGGTCAAAGCTGGCGAACGGAACAAAAATTAAAAAGTATACAACTTTCCTTAAGGGTCAACAATACAACACACTGACATCGTTTCCTGTCTGAGGAATATTCAACAGAAACATCACGAGAAAGCACAGCTCTAGAAGGTATATAAAGTAATTAGCGAATTAACTAACGAAATGCTACTTGTGATCAGTTAATTATAGATTTACTAAAGCCCGCGGTAGAAACTAAAACCTGAAAATCCTTCAACAAGTGACGTTTTCGGTTATTAAAAAAGTAGACAGCTGACGTTATTTCAGCAACAAGCGTCCCTGCGGTATTTCTCAACAAGTCAAAATCATCTTCTCTCCAGTACAAAATCATCTTTTTGAACAAGTAAATCTCTCCAGTATAAAATACTCTTTTCCAACAAGTCCTCCAGTATAAAATAATCTTTTTTCAAAAAGTCTATCTCTCCAGTATAAAATAATCTTTTTAAAAAAAGGCAATCTATCCAGAATAAAATCATATTTTTCAAAAAGTCAATCTCTCCAGTATAAAATAATCTTTTTCAACAAATCTATCTTACCAGTATAGAATCATCTTTCTCAAAAAGTCAATCTCTCCAGTACAAAATCATTGTTATCAGCATGAGAATCTCTCCAGTACAAAATCATTGTTATCAGCATGATAAACTCTCAAGTATAAAATCATCTTTCTCAACAAGTCAATTTCTCAAATATAAAATCATCGTAATGAACAAATCAATCTCCCCAGTACAAAATAATTTTCTCAATAAGTCAATCTCTCCAGAACAAAATCATCATTTTCAACAAGCCAATATCTCCAGCATAAAATCATCTGTCTCAACAAATCAATCTCTCCAGTAGAAAGTAATCTTTTTCTTCAAATCAATCTTTTCAGTACAAAATCATCTTTTTCAACATGTTAGTTTCTGCAGTGCAAAATCAACTTTTTAACAAGTCAGTCTCCCAGTACAAAATCATACTTGTCAAGAAGGAAATCTCTGAAATTTAATATCATCTTTTCAACAAGTCAACTCCAAGTACAAAATCATTTTTTTCAACAAGTAATCTCCCAGGAGACAATCATCTTTTTTCAACAAGTCAATCTCTCCAGTACAAAATCATCTTTTCAACAAGTCAATCTCTCCAGTACAAAATCATCTTTTCAACAAGTCAATCTCTCCAGTTCAAAATCATCTTTTCAACAAATCAATCTCTCCAGTACAAAATCATCTTTTCAACAAGTCAATCTCTCCAGTACAAAATCATCTTTTCAACAAGTCAATCTCTCCAGTACAAAATCATCTTTTCAACAAGTTAATCTCTCCAGTACAAAATCATCTTTTCAACAAGTCAATCTCTCCAGTACAAAATCATCTTTTCAACAAGTCAATCTCTCCAGTACAAAATCATCTTTCTTAACAAGTCAATCTCTCCAGTTCAAAATCACCTTCTCAACAAGTCAGTTTCAAATACTATACTATACTATACTATACTATATACTATACTATACTATACTATACTATACTATACTATACTATACTATACTATACTATACTATACTATACTATACTATACTATGTTATGTTATGTTATGTTATGTTATGTTATGTTCTGTTATATATTATTATATTATATTATATATATTACATTACATTACATTACATTACATTACATTATATTATATTATATTATATTATATTATATTATATTATATTATATTATATTATATTATATTATATTATATTATATTATATTATATTATATTATATTATATTATATTATATTATATTATATTATATATATTATATTATATTATATTATATTATATTATATTATATATATATATTATATTATATTATATTATATTATATTATATTATATTATATTATATTATATTATATTATATTATATTATATTATATTATATTATATTATATTATATTATATTATATTATATTATATTATATTATATTATATTATATATTATCATATTATATTATATTGTATTGTATTATATTATATATTATCATATTATATTATAGGGTGTCCGGTTAGCGCAATCGATAGGCGGTTGGCTTACCACGGCAACAGCCGGGGTTCGTACCCTGGCGAGGACACCTGGGTTTTACTAATTCCCTAAAAATTAGTGGGAGCCGTGATAGCTCAGTGGTTAGTGAACTGGACTACTACGGACAAGGGGTAGGGTTCGATCCCAACCGACGGCTCCGGGTTCACCCAGCCTTAAATGGGTACCGGATTTTTTTCTGGGAAAGTAAAGCAGCACGGGCGTAATACCGACCACATTACCCCAAAAAATCATGTGCTGAAGGTCTGTAAAATATAGGGTCACTAACACCATATTTCCCTATACGCCACTTGGCGTGACGGGGGGTACTTTACTTTTTTTTATATTATATTATATTGTATTGTATTACACGTATATTATATTATTTACATTACATTACATTATATTATGTTATATTATTTTACATTATATTACATTATTTTACATTATATTACTTTATATTACATTACATTATATTATAATATATTATTTTATTTTATTACATTACATTACATTATATTATATTACATTATATTAAATACTATTACATAATATTACATTACATTACATTACATTATATTATATTATATTATATTATATTATATTATATTATATTATATTATATTATATTATATTATATTATATTATATTATATTATATTATATTATATTATATTATATTATATTATATTATATTATATTATATTATATTATGTTATATTATATTATATTATATTATATTATATTATATTATATTATATTATATTATGTCATGTCATGTCATGTCAATTATATTATATTATATTATATTATATTATATTATATTATATTATATTATATTATATTATATTATATTATATTATATTATATTATATTATATTATATTATATTATATTATATTATATTATATTATATTATATTATATTATATTATATTATATTATATTATATTATATTATATTATATTATATTATATTATGTTATGTTATATTATATTATATTATATTATGTTATATTATATTATATTATGTTATATTATATTATGTTATGCTAGGTTATGTTATATTATGTTATGTTATATTATATTATATTATGTTATGTTATATTATGTTATATTATATTATATTATATTATATTATATTATATTATATTATATTATATTATATTATATTATATTATATTATATTATATTATATTATATTATATTATATTATATTATATTATATTATATTATATTATATTATATTATATTATATTATATTATATTATATTATATTATATTATATTATATTATATTATATTATATTATATTATATTATATTATATTATATTATATTATATTATATTATATTATATTATATTATATTATATTATATTATATTATATTATATTATATTATATTATATTATATTATTTTACTTTCATTACATTGCACACATTACATTGTATTGTATTGTATTGCATTGTATTGTACTGTATTGTATAGTATTGTATTGTATTGTATTGTATTGTATTGTATTGTATTGCATTGTATTGCATTGTAATGTACTGTTTTGTATTGTATTGTATTGTATTGTATTGTATTGTATTGTATTATATTGTATTGTATTGTATTGTATTTTATTGTATTGTATTGCATTGTATGGTACTGTATTGTTTTGTATTGTATTGTATTGTATTGTATTACACCGCGATTCATGGTTGTACAAAGAAAAATGAGCAAAAACTGTTCTTTTTCAGGCAAAACGGTATAACATCATTTGAGACTGTGCTAAGGCAAAACTTAAAAGAGAAAAAAAACTAATGAAAAAAAGGATGGAAAACCCTGTGGGCCTGATTTGTTCATTCTGTGACCGTGTGTTTTTGTGAAACATTAGTAGAATTAGCCACGAGAGAAGCTGTTCGACAAAAACAAAACCTCAAAAAAATACACAATAGCCTCTACTGGACCGTCTGACAAGGCGAAAAGGACCCTACATAAACATGTAAGTTAGCCAGTTCATTGGAGGCAGAGGAGATTAACGAGTTTCTGCTGCAGGCGATCATATACAAAAACCTAGAGAAATAAACTTAAGCATAGGCACCCAATGCAACATGCAAAGGAACACAAGACAAGATAAAGGTTATGAATATTACAAAATAAAAACAGAACATCAACATAACGATATACTGCAGACAATGAATTCAAGGAAAGGGAATTGGATACCTAAGAAGTATAGTGAGAAGCGATAATTCGTAAGCAGCAGAAATAGACTCATCATGCAGCAAAGTTTGTCAAATCATCCGGCAGATGTCATCACTGCCGTGGAATAAGAAAAAAAAGAGCAATGAGGAAATCTGCAGGAAATGTACATACCAACAATGTGCTTCCAATGCAATAACACCATGGATTCTAAACTCAAGTACAATAAGGAAAATAACCACTACCGGAATGAAATATGTTAGATGAATGATAAGAAGTAGCATTAGAGATATGAAGAACTCAGAAAAAAAGCTATGATAAAAAGTAGCATTAGAGATATGAAGAACTCAGAAAAAAAGCTATGATAAAAAGTAGCATAAGAGATATGAAGAACTCAGAAAAAAAGCTATGATAAAAAGTAGCATTAGAGATATGAAGAACTCAGAAAAAAGCTATGATAAGAAGTAGCATTAGAGATATGAAGAACTCAGAAAAAAGCTATGATAAAAAGTAGCATTAGAGATATGAAGAACTCAGAAAAAAGCTATGATAAAAAGTAGCATTAGAGATATGAAGAACTCAGAAAAAAAGCTATGATAAAAAGTAGCATTAGAGATATGAAGAACTGAGAAAAAAAGCTATGATAAAAAGTAGCATTAGAGATATGAAGAACTCAGAAAAAAAGCTATGATAAAAAGTAGCATTAGAGATATGAAGAACTCAGAAAAAAGCTACGGATAATTTCTGTCATTTAATACATAAAGAAACAGCAGATACAATGATCTGACCAAGTGATAAAGCAGAAAAATAAAAACACAGCACAACAAGCCTTCAACAAAAGCTGAGAGAAATCTGGGGCTGATCACAAAAATATGGATTAACGGAATATTAGAAACACTAAGAAACTTAACAGCAGAGGAGGCCAATAGAAGAACAAATGACCGGTATCTCCCCTCGACGCTGAAAGGCAAATGAGAAAATAAGAAGCAAAGAAGAACCCTGGGATGTGGGGTGGGGGGTTGGGGTGAATATGTGTACATTTCCTTATCCATTGATTGTCTTTTATTCCTTCTTCTTTCTTTTTTTAAATAAACAGCTTCCCTTTATGTGAATTTATTCATTATGTAATACAACATGTATATATATATATATATACATATATATATATATACATATACATATATATACATATACATATATATATACACACATGCATAAACGAATGTGTATGTTTATTACCACATTTTCTTATTCACATATATAAGTATATATGTCTATCTTTACCCATCTTCCTATCTGACTCCTGTACTTTTCCTCAAGTTAATTTCCTGCTTCATCTCATATTTCCATTAATTTTTAAATGTTATTTTGCAGCGTAAAACATATTTTTTTTTTGGAAACGTCATTTGGCAGAATTTTTGTCGGTACATCTCGGAAAGATAATTACAACAAGTAAAAATATTCAGTTCCGTCGTGAATATTTGAAAGTTGTTGCAGGTAATTGGATCAACGTTTTGTTCTATATTTCCTAGTCTTCGCAATGATGTAAGATGGGTTTATTTGCTTTGGTTCTCGCTTTAAGGAAAAAAAAACACATGATTTGAAGAAAGATGCAAAAGCGCTTGAATATTTAAGAACACTGTGTTAATTATGATCAAGAAGAATGTCGTAACGAATAACCGCGAACATTTGAATACAGTTAGCGATGGTGTCGTGAAGTATGAACCAATGTGAAATAATGACACTGACGCTCGGCAGGTCATGCAACAAATACCTATTTTCATTAACTGGTCAAGAATGAGTGTCTTCTCGCCGTTACACACTTCTAGGTTTCGAACTGGTCGTGGCAGTCATGATAATCCACTCTAAGAAACAATGACAACAATATGGTTTTCATCATCTTCACTGAGGAATAGTGCATGCCACATACATTGCTAAGGCTTTCTTTTCACTTTGATCACTCCAGGCACTGTCTTGTTTTGATATAAATTCGTCTTTATTGATCTCATAATGTCTTGATTTTACCAGCTGATACTCTGCACATTTCTTGGCTTAAGTGTTATTTTAAACATTCGCGTCAAAGTTCATTTTCCATGAATTAAATGTTTTGTTATATTTTATCCAGAGCAATAAATATTCTGAATGTTATTGTTCATTATAATTTTGAAATTCTTGCTATGTCAAGGACAGAAAGTCTGTCCTTGAAGCCTGTCTATACTTGAACAATTGGATTATCTAGTTGTGCATACTAATGTGGGTGTCATATCTAAATATTTGAAACATGGTCCCTCACAGTAGAACTGTAATACAAACTATGGAAATAAAATGTTACCGTAAGATTTGTTTTGCATTATTTAATTAGATCATATATAAAGTTCAAGAAGAGATACACCACGCAACCGGAGTGCATGATGATCTTTTTATCTATTGTGAAGAAACGCAAAATTAGAAAGTTTGGTCGCGTAGCTAGATTAATGACATAGTAAAGACTATTCTGCATGGGAACTGTGAAAGACTCGAGATGGAGAGGTAGGCAGAGAAGAAATACGATCAAAGTATGGACAGGCCTTGACTTTGAGGTTTTCAAGAATGACTGGAGATACATATTGAAATACAGAAGGATGACAAAGTCTGTTAGAATAAAAACAACAAAAATGTAGAGAAACAACACAATTAGAAAACGGATCACGGACAACAGTAATCGCAGTGCACGGGCAAGTACTGGTAACATAAACAACAGCCCTACTCTGCGACAGAACTAGCACAGCGGCAGAGGACAATGTAACATGCACACACCAGTGCTCAGAGGACAATGTAACATGCACACACCAGTGCTCAGAGGACAATGTAACATGCACACACCAGTGCTCAGAGGACAATGTAACATGCACACAACAGTGCTCAGAGCCACAATGTAACATACACACAACAGTGCTCAGAGGACAATGTAACATGCACACACCAGTGCTCAGAGGACAATGTAACATGCACACACCAGTGCTCAGAGGACAATGTAACATGCACACACCAGTGCTCAGAGGACAATGTAACATGCACACAGCAGTGCTCAGAGGACAATGTAACATGCACACACCAGTGCTCAGAGGACAATGTAACATGCACACACCAGTGCTCAGAGGACAATGTAACATGCACACAGCAGTGCTCAGAGGACAATGTAACATGCACACACCAGTGCTCAGAGGACAATGTAACATACACACAACAGTGCTCAGAGGACAATGTAACATACACACAACAGTGCTCAGAGGACAATGTAACATGCACACAATAGTGCTCAGAGGACAATGTAACATGCACACAACAGTACTCAGAGGACAATGTAACATGCACACACCAGTGCTCAGAGGACAATGTAACATGCACACACCAGTGCTCAGAGGACAATGTAACATGCACACAGCAGTGCTCAGAGGACAATGTAACATGCACACACCAGTGCTCAGAGGACAATGTAACATACACACAACAGTGCTCAGAGGACAATGTAACATACACACAACAGTGCTCAGAGGACAATGTAACATGCACACAATAGTGCTCAGAGGACAATGTAACATGCACACAACAGTACTCAGAGGACAATGTAACATGCACACACCAGTGCTCAGAGGACAATGTAACATGCACACACCAGTGCTCAGAGGACAATGTAACATACACACAACAGTGCTCAGAGGACAATGTAACATGCACACAATAGTGCTCAGAGGACAATGTAACATACACGCAACAGTGCTCAGAGGACAATGTAACATACACACAACAGTGCTCAGAGGACAATGTAACATACACACAACAGTGCTCAGAGGACAATGTAACATACACACAACAGTGCTCAGAGGACAATGTAACATACACACAACAGTGCTCAGAGCCAAATAATGAAGAAACAATCGCGATCATACCGACATAACGTAAATCGACCAACGAAATGAAATGTGTCAAAAGAACGACAGGAAACAGCTTAAGGGACAGAGTAAGAAACACCGACCCGAGGAAGAAACTCGAAATTGAACCAGCCATCGAATACATAAAGAAACAACAGATAAATTGGTTCGGCCACATAACAAGACAAAAAGAACTAACAATGACGCAAAGAGCCATAAACAAACGCTACGAAAACGCCAGATTAAGAGGAAGACCGAGAAAGAGATGGATAAAGGGAATACTAGAGTCAGTAGGAGGGATAACACCAGAAGAGGCCAACAGAAGAGCAAAGAATCGCAGATTGTATCTCCCCTCGACGCCAACGAGAATAGAGGAAGGATAGAAGAAGAAGAGAAGAAGACAAAGTCTGTTAGTGGCGCGCCAAAGATCCACAGGGTTATGGATTCAACGTTTAATTATCTCCTAAACTCTTTAAGAATGGCTTTCTTTTCTGGGCGTCAGCGAAATCTGCTGATAATTATCATTGCGAGGAACCTGTACATTTTTACAGCGGCAGTTTAAAAAGCTGACAGATCTGTAACTGTTTTGCATCATCCTTTTGTTATCACTTTTGTGGATTAAGGTAATTGGTTGTTTCCTCCCATGTCTATTGCACGATTGCATGTGCTCAGCATTACATTCATTAACTCGAAGAGCGTTATTTTTTTTTATTGCCACGTATCTTTGAGTCGGTCATTAGTTACATCATCTTTCTCTGGCTGTCTCAGGAGAATTTGTCATTTGTTACACCATATGTCTGTCCCAAGAGAATTTGTCATTTGTTACACCATATGTCTGTCCCAAGAGAATTTGTCATTTGTTACACCATATGTCTGTCCCAAGAGAATTTGTCATTTGTTACACCATATGTCTGTCCCAAGAGAATTTGTCATTTGTTACACCATATGTCGGTCTCTGGAGAATATGTCATTTGTTACACCATATGTCGGTCTCTGGAGAATATGTCATTTGTTACACCATATGTCGGTCTCTGGAGAATATGTCATTTGTTACACCATATGTCGGTCTCTGGAGAATATGTCATTTGTTACACCATATGTCGGTCTCTGGAGAATATGTCATTTGTTACATGATATGTCGGTCTCTGGAGAATATGTCATTTGTTACACCATATGTCGGTCTCTGGAGAATATGTCATTTGTTACACCATATGTCGGTCTCTGGAGAATATGTCATTTGTTACACCATATGTCGGTCTCTGGAGAATATGTCATTTGTTACACCATATGTCGGTCTCTGGAGAATATGTCATTTGTTACACCATATGTCGGTCTCTGGAGAATATGTCATTTGTTACAACACCTTCCTGAGAATAATTTATTTGAGAGATTAGATAGCTGCCGCATGCTCATCTTTAGGTAGATTGATTCTTATTTGTGGTTCAGGGAGCCGTCTCTAATTTGTGTGCCTTTCTTATTCTCTGATTACTACTTTTCTTGTATCTCAAACATAATATTTATTCTACCCATTTGTACAAACAAGTGAAATACATTTTTTGCTCTCTTTTACCATATAGTTATGCATCCACCCCCCCCCCCCCCCCCCACCTTTCATCCCCACCAAAAAATTGTTATGAAGCACGTAGTTTCAAAATGTGGCCTGGTGCCTTAGTTGTCTGCCATCTATGCTCACGATAAAGGTTTTATTTCAGCTACTTCTAATTAAGGGAGCCGCGATAACTCAGTTGTTAGTGAACTGGACTACAAAGGACAAAAGGTCGAGTTAGATCCTGAACGACGGCTTCTGGGTTCACCCAGCCTTAAATAGGTACCGAACTTGTTTATGGGAAAGAAGAGCGGCACTGGCGTAATACAGACTATATTACTCCACAAATCATGTGCAGGAGGTCTATAAAAAGTATGATCACTAACACCATATTCCCTATGGCGTGACGGGGGTTCTTTAATTGTTTACTTTACTTCTAATGAACGAGCTGACAACCTTTCTATGTATCGTGGAGATGAATCTACTGAAGTCAGATTTTCTGGGCCAAAAGACGCAGATGTCGCAGAGAGAAGGATAGAAACCCATCTGGTTCGAAGAAATAGGGAATATGATGGTGGTTCCCATAATTGTTTTACTTACACAGACATAATTGTGGATAAAGGTAAATGTAAAGTACGAGACTTGAACCGCCGTCTTAGCATGCGAGTTTACACCCATATGTGCTCGGTCGCCTATCTAGAAAAGTTCGGATATTTCTGTATAGTGTCGCCTCAAGCATCGAAAGTCAGATGCGAGGCGACATTCCTCACCTTCCCATGGTAATACCCTGGTACCCATTTCTGCCAACGGTTGGGTCGACCGTGGGGTTTTTTTTTTTCCAACCACGAGTACAACTTACACTGCTCCCAGCGGGAATCGAACACGGGTTGTCCGAACGTCGGTAGTCCAGTCGGGTGGTTTTCCCAACTTGGCTACCGAGGCCCCCCCCAAAAAAAAACGCTCAACGTGGGGCTCGTACCCACGACCCTGAGATTGAGAGTCTCATGCTCTACCGACTGAGCTAGCAGGGCACGTAATTGTGGGTTTTAGGTGTCAGCATTACGCAACAACCGTCTCTATCGTTATCAAAGAAACGTGATACCCATCTAAAGTTGGTGAACCTAGAAAAAATTGATCAAGACGGAACTTGACCTCTTCTACTCAATAGTCTAGTTTACTAACCACAGCTCTATATTACAGTTGCTGCGGGTAAATAGTCACAAATATGTGATATTTTGTATATATAGCAGAATTCTTCATCCGTGTGCAAGATCGTGTAGATATTACAGAAATATCATCCGTATGTAAGATCGTGTAGATATTACAGAAATATCATCCGTATGTAAGATCGTGTAGATATTACAGAAATATCATCCCTTTGTAAGATCGTGTAGATATTACAGAAATATCATCCGTATGTAAGATCGTGTAGATATTACAGAAATATCATCCGTATGTGATCTTCTTCTTCTACCTTTTTAGCTCCCAGTGGAGCATAGGTCTTCAATAAACACTTTCAAAGTCGTTCTGTTTTTTTGCCATTAGTCGTTCTGTTTTTTGCCATTCTTTTTAAGATCATTTCATGTCTTCCCCATCATCTTCATCTCTGCTTCTATCTGTCTTCTCCAAGAATTCCTTGGTCTTCCTCTTTGTCTTTTCCCCTGGGGATTCCAAAAAGGGCCTGTTGTGTAATACTCTCAGTTGGTTTCCGCAGTGTGTGTACTATCCACTGCCATCGTCTTCGCTGTATCTCTTTATCCACTGTTATATTTCCATAATTCTATGTTAGTGAATTTGTCCTGCCATTTCGAACCTTTTATTCTGCGCAAACATCAATTAATGAAAGTCTGTATCTTCATAATTGTAAATTTTGTTGTTCTCCATGTTTCACGGCCACATAATAGGATCGACTTAACATTTGAATTGAACATTTTTATTTTTTGATTTAACCTAATTTCTGTGGATTTCTATATGTTTCACAGTGCAACGAAAGCTCCTCTTGCTTTTGATATCCTTATTTTGGTATCATTTTCTGTTCCTCCCTCTTTATCTATGTTACTGCCCAGATATATGTAAGATTGTACGTCTAGTGGAGGTATTTCTCCTAATTTTATTTGGTTATTGCCAACTGCATTAATTCTCATAATATTGGTCTTATCTCTATTAATCTTCAGTCCTAGCTGTTGTGATCTCTCATCAAGAATGCTCATTTTATTCTGCATTTGTTGATGGCTGTGTGATAGGAGAGCTATGTTATCAGCAAAGTCTAAATCATCAAGTTGCTTGGTCAGTGACCAATCCGTATGTGATATTGTGTATATATTGCAGAAATATTCATCCGTATGTGATATTGTGTATATATTGCAGAAATATTCATCCGTATGTGATATCGTGTAGATATTACAGAAATATTCATCCGTATGTGATATCGTGTAGATATTACATAAATATTCATCCGTATGTGATATCGTGTAGATATTACAGTTATTCCAGCATCGCAGCGTGATGAAAATGAGACCCTGTACAATAACGGCCAATTAAGGCCTGATGATGAAGCAAATCAATCACTGTGCGATAAACTTGTGTAAGATTGATATTTCTCCTGTGCCACACTTTTTGTTTCATGTTTGACAGGCAAACAATATCTATCAATAGCCTAGTACTTGCTTCTCAAGATTTGTCAAAACGTGTGGCCAACGTGGTTCATAAACTGTAACTTGCAACATTTCTTGATTTCTGCGATGTGTGTGTGTGTGTGTGTGTACATGAGAGTGGACGTGAGTAGGAGACAAAGTGTGGAGGAAAAACAATAAAGAGAAAGAAGACGTCTCTGACAAATGTAATTGTTAAAAAGTAGTAACAGTTATTGTGTGTATTTATGTTTGTGTGTGTGTGTGTGTGAATGTGTGTGTGTGTGTGTGTGTGTGTGTGTGAATGTTTGCTTGTTTTTCTTCGTTCGTGCCATGCAAACTTTAAACATATTGTTTCCACATTCATATCACTCACTCTCTCTCTCTCTCTCTCTCTCTTTCTCCTTCCCCCCCCCCCCTCCACGTACTTACACACCCAATCTAATTTGTTGGCAACACGTAGAGTAGTATCCTTATTGAAATCATTCTACTAATTCTCTTCTAATTTCTTCTGGAACTTTATTGCATGCAACATATTTTATCCATTAGGCGTGCTGAAGTCGGATGTGTCGGGCCGAAAGGCGCAAATATCAAAGTTATACTGCAAACCTCAACACAACGCAGACACGCCCACTTAGCGTCCTTTTAAGGGCGGATGACGAAAATATGTACTCCATTAGTCATCGGGCGAACAACGCAAGCAAGCAATATCTATTAAGGACATAAGTAGAAAATCAGTTGATCGTCATAAGAAATCAAGCAGAAGGATGCTGTCTTAAATGTCAAAAAGTAAAAATGAGTTATAGAAACAAACTGGGAGCCGCGATAGCTCAGTGGTTAGTGAACTTGATTACAAAGAACAAGAGGTAGAGTTCGACCCCAACCGACGGCCTCCGGTTCACCCAGCCTTAATGGGTACCGGATTTTTTTTCTGGGAAAGTAAAGCGGCACGGGCGTACTACCGACCACATTACCCCAAAAGTAATGTGCCGAAGGTCTGAAAAATTTATGTTCACTAATACCATATTCCCTATACGCCACTTGGCGTGACGGGGGGTACTTCACTTTTTTTTTATGGAAAAAAAATTGACATTCTGAAAGCAAAAAAAGAAAGCGTATAAAAAATCAGAAAAAGTTTAGAAGTTAATAAACGAACTTTTCCGAACTCCATAATTAATCTTCTTCTTCTTCTTGCCTTCTTCATCTGCCTTTCAGCGTCGAGGGGAGATAAAATTTGCGGGCTTTTGCTCTTCTGTTCGCCTCTGCTGCTGTTATGTTTCCTACTGCTTCTAATATTCCACCGACCCATCTTTTTCGTGGTCGACCCTTGGGTCTGGTGTTCTCACAACGTTTGTTGATGGCTCGTTGTGTTGTGTTTTGTTTTTGCTGCTTTGTCACGTGGCGAAGTCATTTTATCTGTTTTTTCCTTATATATTCTATGGCGGGGGCTATTCCTAGCTTTTTTTCTCAGTTCTTCATTTCTGATCTTATCTCTCAGACTGTTTCCTGTCATTCGTCCATAATTAATGTTTATGCAATATTACTACAAAGTGCCCATTTAACATGAGTTTTGATAGACACTATAATTGCTCGCTCGCAAAGTTGTGTACACTTTCAGAACAAAAAAAGAGAGCACTTTAGACTTCTGTGAGTTAAACAATTGCCAGGGCAAGGCTACTAAGTAATTAACATTTGATTTATTGTCTGGTAGTTTATTTAATGTTGACTTTTTTTCCTAATATAACACAATTAACGGGCACTGTTCTTGGTAAAACAATATTAAGGGATAATAATTCTAGGCATAACAATATTAAGGGATAATAATTCTTGGTATAACAATATTAAGGGATAATAATTCTTGGTATAACAATATTAAGGGATAATAATTCTTGGTATAACAGTATTATTTGATAGCAATTCTCGGTATTACAATATTGAGGAAAATTAAATTTTGGTATAGCAGTATATAGATAGAATATTAAGGGACAATAATTCTTGGTATAACAATAGAAATCGTAAATGTGGAAACAATTTGTTCAAAGTTTGCGTTGGCACGAACACAGTGACATGGGTCTGGCTCAGCTTTCTCCTATTCTCCTTGTCTTTAAAATATGAAATCACAAGTTATACCTACCGGTGTTCATTATATATTAGAAATTATAAACTGGCGCATTTATATATATATATATATATATATATATATATATATATATATATATATATATATAAAATATGTTTGTTTTACCTTATATTTATTCTTTCTTTTTAGAGAAATCAAGCGAACATTCATTTTAACACACTCATTAACTTTTACTACTTTTAACAATTACATTTGTCAAGGGCGTGTTCCCAAAATTTAAATTGTTCTGGTTCTTTCTCTTTATTCCGCCCCCCCCCCTTTTTCCTCCCCTCACTTTGCTCCAACTCACGTCCACACTCATGTACACACACACACACATATCGCAGAACTCAGCAAACGTCTCAAGTTACTTCGCTTGTTATTTCTTCTTCCCTGTTCTCTCCTTGGGAATCGCCAAGTTCCCAGATTTTTGCTCCCAGCAGACTTAAAGCCAAACCTAACCAAATTGCCTCTGTTTTTCTTGCCCTTTACCAAGGCGCCTCATACTCAAGTGAAATTGTTTTTGGATTTGAAAGCTCGATCCTAATGCGACTTTAGAAATATTGCCTGAAAAACCAAGCAACTAATTTTATTTTTGGCATAACTGAAATAGCACAAGACTGAGAGAGTAAGTGAGAGTAATCATTTGAAGGCATTAAATATACGCTTATCACAGAGATAAAAGTCTGTAGATTTTGAAGCGCTTTCTTCAAATCATCATCATCATCATGTGCCATCCCGGTTGGCGTAGGCGATCATGTCCTTCCACAATCTTCTATATACAGTGCATCGTATCAGTTCTGTTGTTGACTGTTTTCCATGCCATGATACCAAGCTATCCAGTATTTTTTCTCTTTGTCGTCCGCGTTCTCTCTTTCCTTTTATTTTGCCAGTTGTAACCAAGTATTCCAACTTTCCTTTTCTCATGATGTGCCCGAAAAAAGTTGATTGCTTCTTTCTGATGTTTTTTAGCAGTTCCCTTTTTGTGTTGGCCTCCTTCAGAACTTCCTCATTGGTCTTTTTAGCTGTCCAGGGAACTTTCAACATTCTTCTGAGAAATCCCATCTCTATGGCCTCTAATCGTCTTTTTATTTGTTCCTCTACTGTCCATGATTCGCTTCCATAGGTCAGAATTGGTTCTATATAGCACCGATGAACTCTCTTTCTCATTTCTATTGACATAGATTTGCTGCATAAGATATTTGTCATTTTCTGAAATGCTATTTTGTCCGGAGCTATTCTGCTTCTTATTGTTTCCTCAAATAAGAAGACAAAACGACTGGGAAATTAGACAGCACAGCGGGGGAGGGGACGGGGGGGGAGTAGTCTAGGGGTAGGTCGTCGGAGTCTGGACAGGAAGCACTGTGGTGGGAAATTAGACAGCACAGCGGGGGAGGGGGGGGTAGTCTAGGGGTAGGTCGTCGGAGTCTGGACAGGAAGCACTGTGGTGGGAAATTAGACAGCACAGCGGGGGGAGGGGATGGGGGGGTAGTCTAGGGGTAGGTCGTCGGAGTCTGGACAGGAAGCACTGTGGTGGGAAATTAGACAGCACAGCGGGGGAGGGGGGGTAGTCTAGGGGTAGGTCGTCGGAGTCTGGACAGGAAGCACTGTGGTGGGAAATTATACAGCACAGCGGGGGAGGTAGTCTAGGGGTAGGTCGTCAGAGTCTGGACAGGAAGCACTGTGGTGGGAATTTTTTTAAAACTGGAACCCGTGGTTTCTTCGTGGCTTCACCCTCACCCGGACTCTGGATAAAGAACCCGTGGCAGTTTAACGTCCATATTAGCAGGCCGAAGTGGTCGTTGTCAGGGCAAACATCGTTATGCTTATATATCCGTCCATGCCGAAGACGGATGACTCGGCCGAAAAGCACATATATTGCGGCTGTGCCGTACACTTGTGACACAACGCATCCACACAAACTTAACGGATGAAGGCTAAGAAAAAAGAGACAGCACAAAAGTGAACAAGCGAGAAAGAGCGAGAGAGAAAGAGAGAGAGAGAGAGAGAGAGAGAGAGAGAGAGAGATTTTATGGTAAGAGAAAGAAGTAAAAAGAAAGGAAAAGAAACAATTTAGTATAATGATTGAAAGAAAGTTTGATAAATAATTTACAGGTTATAATGCGGAGACACATAGTTATGTAAGCCCATAGCCGCCAATGCAGCCGACGAGCCATATAATGATGACAATGATCTTGAAAAGTTAACAGCTAGAATTGTACACTTTACACTAGATACTGCAAGCAATAAACATATTTTTTTTTTTACACCAATAAAGATTAAAGTAAAAAATGAAATACGTTATGCGTGTGCTTTTTAAAAAGTTGTTGAACGTTTCTTTCGACAATCATTCATAATATCGGCGTGACAGTTTTGAATTCCTGGTCACCGTTTCTTTCCGCCATTTTTGATTTTGGGATAATTGTTTGACTTTTGTGTTTAATTGGTTGTTGTTTTAGAATCTGTATGTATTTTTTTGTTTCCTACCTGGCGAAGACGTTTTGCCGAAAAGTCGCAGTCCGTCTTCTCCCTCCTAGTTTAGCTGCTCAATACAATTTTTTATTTATTTTACAATTTTGAGAATCTTATTTTCTGTGCCACTTACTGGTGAAAAGCTTGTAGCTAGCGTTAGTATTACATATACATGTGTGCCATAATGTCATATGTGCACATTTCTTTCGAAGTTGCTATTAACCTTCAGGTCGCATGTTCTTTGCAGAACATTGCATCTACTACAGCCCGTCTGATAGAATCTCTGTCTCTATCCAGATCTTCCACTTCTTCTAATGTCATGTGGGGGCCTTGATAGCTTAGGTGGGAAAAACACCCGACTGGGGTACCGACATTCGGACAACCAGTGTTCGAAGCAGCGTGAATTGTAATCTTTATTAGAAAAAAATGTCCCCGCGGTAGACCCAGCCGCTGGCAAAAATGGGTACCAAGATATTACTCTGGGAAGGTGAGAAATGCCGCCTCGCATGGTGAGTTTCGATGCTTGAAGCGACACTGTACAGAAGTCTTCGAACATGTCTGGATAGGCAGCTGAGCAGATATGGGTGAAAACTCGCGTTCAATGGCGCCAATTCATGTCTCGTACTTAATCTTTACTTTATCTTTTGTCATGTTCAACTTCTCCTTGATGACCTCTTCTTGGTCTGACTTTATGCGTCATCTAGGAACCATGACTTCCATTACTGTTCTTTCCAGCCCGCTGGGTCGTTTGTCGTATTCATAGTATTTAAATGTCCTGTATAATGGTGTTTATAAGCCAGTCCTTTGTACTGTTTAGATCGTTTAGCAAGTCTTCATTGCTCTTTTTCATTATCCAAGATATCTTAAGGATTTATCTGTAACATTTTGTTTCGAATGAATCAATTTTCTTCCTTGCTGTTACAAGATAGTCCATGATTCACAGCCACATGTTGCTGTCGGGAAGACACATGCCCTTAGTAATTTTAATTTTACTGCCTTGCTGGTGTTCTGCCACATGTTCTTATTGGGGTTTAATTTGTGAGTTTCTATTGCAACACAATACATTAGTGTTGTTATTATGTCATGTAAAAACTGCAACACACACAAAAAAGTAAAGAGCCCCGTCACGCCAAGTGGCGTATAGGGAATATGGTGTTAGTGACCATAGTTTTTATAGATCTTCGGCACATGATTTTTTGGGGTAAAGTGGTCGGTATTACGCCCGTGTCGCTTTACTTTCCCAGAAAAAACTCGGTACCCATTAAAGGCTAGGTGAACCCGGAAGCCATCGGTTGGGATCGAACCCTAATTTTGTCCTTTGTAGTCCAGTTCACTAACCACTGAGCTATCGCGGCTCCCTTCGTGACAGGGATACTTTACTTTTTAATTTTTCAACAGCGTAAAACTGGAAACATAAATTCTATTATTTGATTGTCCCCTTCATCTACTAAAAATTGAGCAGAAAACAAACCGAGTGTCGTATATGAATATCTGTTATCTCTTTTCTATGAGAATTAATCCAATAGCTGTAAACTTCAACGAGAAAATTGCTCACCAAACGTCATAGTTATAATTAGGTCCGTTGCGATTCAATGTACAACACGTCAACTTGTCAGCAAATACACAATGCGGTCAAAGAAAGAGACCACATTATCCTTAATATGGTGACGCTAAAATCACAAGATTCAGTCCCCGGTCGGTTCTAATGTAAAGTAATGAAAACATTATTATTCGGGCTTTAAGTTATGAATTTCGCTGAAAGAAGTAATGGCTGATTCTTATTTATCGTTCTTGAGTGAAAAGAAGGCTTATCCTCCGTGCATGTTTCGTCTGTTGGTCGTTACAGTTGAGATACTTTTAATATTTGACTTAATGGGACACGTCGTTCTACACAAAAAACTAGTGCCGCCTTCACCCGTTTTTCAATTATGATACGGTATTTATCACAATGGGGCACCTACCGGGAAGCAAATTATAAGAAGATAATAAAAAACAACTTGCATTGTCTATTGCTTTGGAGCACATATCGTGCAGAAAACAGACTGCAATAATTGTTCTTATCAGACACTTTAAGAATTGGGACAGGCAATTCTTCTTGACTTTCAAGGGTCACAGGTCTGTCCATTTAGCAAGCCTTCCATGACTGTGGACCGACAGAGCAGTATGTTGCGGCAGTTATCACTTTTGGTGTTCTCTACACAGTTGTTTTAGGGAGCCGTGATAGCTCAGTGGTTAGTGAACTGGACTACTGAGGACAAGAGCTAGGGTTCGATCCTGATCGACGGCTTCCAGGTTCGGCCAGCCTTAAATGTGTATCTGACTTTTTTCTGGGATAGTAAAGCGGCACAGACGTAATACCGACCACGTTGCCCCAAAAATCATGTGCCGAAGGTCTATAAAAATGATGGTCACTAACACCAAATTCCCTATACGATACTTGACGTAATGGGGTTCTTTACTTTACTTTACACGTTTGTCACTGATACTTTAGTTCAATTTGTCACTTTTATCTTCGCAAGAAGTGAAAATACAAGTTGTACTTCTATTTTATTTACAAAGTGGTTAGACAAAGCTGTATTGTAAATACTTTTGTGGTTAATAGTTGAGCATTGCATCTCCGGAAACAGATTTGCTAATGTTTAATTTTCTTGTTATGATGAATTTCATAAGCTACTCAAATATAATTCATAAATAAATAGTTGCTTTAATTAAAACCATTACGTCTAGTGGTGTTACAGATTGGAACCACCTCCATGAAATACTAATTTTAAAAATGAGTGGACAGTACTAGGGTTATGTCTTTCCCATTCATAATTGCTCCAATATTTTCAAGATTAAAGCTAATGCTTGATAATTTAGCAACACTATATGGATCTCTATAATAACAATGAATTGTGTTGTAGACTAATATAAAACACATTAGTAGAAAATATAACACTAATTTAAAACACATAAGCACTACGTATAACAATAATGTAAAACACATTAGTACGGGGAAATAACAGAGAGGAAAGGCTGGATAATTGTGCCTGTTGTTTAAGACGGTCAACCAATGGATCAGATGGACGTCATTATTGCCCTCCGAGATAGCGGAAAGGCGCATGACTTAAACAACCGTGAGTCCACGTCCCTCCTCCGGATGAAAGAGATGGAAGTAAAGTTGGGTACATCCTGAAACGAAAGGCTTCACCAGCGCATAAGAGGACTTATCAAACATAACAGAACTGGAGTCGTCAGTCGCTGGACGCTGCAGGGCATGATCAGGGGGGGATGATCCGAGCACCTACGGACATGTTCGGAGTGCAATGATGATGACTCAGAAATTACTCTATAACATTAGCACAAATAGTTTTTTTGTTTGTTTGTTTAGGGAATATGTTCTTGTTCTTCTTGTGTTCACCCAACAATCACTCAGCTTCATTGTCGACCTATAGAAGGATGTTAAATGGTCGTACATGAGTTGTGCTTTAGTTCACAGCAAGTTGCGACGTCGGAGTCGTTCACCCAACACATCGTCTTCAGTAAAGATTTTTTAATTTCCGGTTGGTTTTTCTCTCAGTTTCTGCCCACCAAAACAGGTCAGTTAATTTGTTATCACGAAGAGGTCAGTTTGTTATCACGAAGAGGTCAGTTTGTTATCACGAAGAGGTCAGTTAATTTGTTATCACGAAGAGGTCAGTTTGTTATCACAAAGAGGTCAGTTAATTTGTTATCACGAAGAGGTCAGTTTGTTATCACGAAGAGGTCAGTTAATTTGTTATCACGAAGAGGTCAGTTTGTTATCACAAAGAGGTCAGTTAATTTGTTATCACGAAGAGGTCAGTTTGTTATCACGAAGAGGTCAGTTAATTTGTTATCACGAAGAGGTCAGTTTGTTATCACGAAGAGGTCAGTTAATTTGTTATCACGAAGAGGTCAGTTTGTTATCACGAAGAGGTCAGTTAATTTGTTATCACGAAGAGGTCAGTTTGTTATCACGAAGAGGTCAGTTTGTTATCACGAAGAGGTCAGTTAATTTGTTATCACGAAGATGTCAGTTTGTTATCACGAAGAGGTCAGTTTGTTATCACGAAGAGGTCAGTTTGTTATCACGAAGAGTCAGTTTGTTATCACGAAGAGGTCAGTTTGTTATCACGAAGTGGTCAGTTTGTTATCACGAAGGGGTCAGTTTGTTATCACGAAGAGGTCAGTTTGTTATCACGATGAGGCCAGCATGTTACCACGAAGAGATCAGTTACTTTGTTATGACAAAGAGGTCAGTTAGTTTGTTACCACGAAGAGATCAGTTTGTTATCACGAAGAGGTCAGTTTGTTACCACGAAGAGATCAGTTTGTTATCACGAAGAAGTTTGTTAGTTTGTTGTCAAGAAGAGGTCAGTTAGTTTGTTACCACGAAGAGATCAGTTTGTTACCACGAAGAGATCAGTTTGTTATCACGAAGAGGTCAGTTTGATATCACGAAGAAGTTTGTTAGTTTGTTGTCAAGAAGAGGTCAGTTAGTTTGTTATCACGAAGGGGTCAGTTTGTTATCACGAAGAGGTCAGTTTGTTATCACGATGAGGCCAGCATGTTACCACGAAGAGATCAGTTACTTTGTTATGACAAAGAGGTCAGTTAGTTTGTTACCACGAAGAGATCAGTTTGTTATCACGAAGAGGTCAGTTTGTTACCACGAAGAGATCAGTTTGTTACCACGAAGAGATCAGTTTGTTATCACGAAGAGGTCAGTTTGATATCACGAAGAAGTTTGTTAGTTTGTTGTCAAGAAGAGGTCAGTTAGTTTGCTATCACGAAAAGATCAGTTACTTTGTTACCACGAAGAGGTTTTTTATTTGATTATCACGAAGAGTCCAGTTAGTTTATCACGAAGAGGTCAGTTAGTTTGTTATCACGAAGAGGTCAGTTAGTTTGTTATCACGAAGAGGTCAGTTAGTTTGTTATCACGAAGAGGTCAATTAGTGTTTATCATGAAGAGGTCAGTTAGTTTGTTATCACGAAGAGGTCAGTTAGTTTATTATCACGAAGAGGTCTTTTGGTTCGTTATCACGAAGAGGTCAGTTAGTTTATTATCACGAAGAGGTCTTTTGGTTCGTTATCACGAAGAGGTCAGTTAGTTTATTATCACGAAGAGGTCTTTTGGTTCGTTATCACGAAGAGGTCAGTTAGTTTATTATCACGAAGAGGTCTTTTGGTTCGTTATCACGAAGAGGTCAGTTAGTTTATTATCACGAAGAGGTCTTTTGGTTCGTTATCACGAAGAGGTCAGTTAGTTTTTTACCACGAAGAGGTCAGTTAATTTGTTACAACGAAGAGGTGAGTGAAGTGACGGAGAATTGAAAAAAAGAAAAAATGGTATGGTATGGTATGGTAAAAGCTTTACGTAAGTGATAGACGACACAAATTTGGACGACGTTTCGGCCCAATAGGCCTTCAGTAGGAACAAATAAACATGTTCAATGACAGGGTAGGCCATGTAAGAAAGACCTGTATTCAAAGCTCTATCCACGGGAAGAACACATCGGAAAATAAACCACCGCTGTCCAGCAGTTGTCAACTAGAGAAGAAAAGCTTTTGGAGAACATCTCGGAAAATAAACCACTGCTGTCCAGCAGTTGTCAACTAGAGAAGAAAAGCTTTTGGAGAACACCTCGGAAAATAAACCACTGCTGTCCAGCAGTTATCAACTAGAGAAGAAATGCTTTTGGAGAACATCTCGGAAAATAAACCACTGCAGCAGTTATCAACTAGAGAAGAAATGCTTTTGGAGAACACCTCGGAAAATAAACCACTGCTGTCCAGCAGTTATCAACTAGAGAAGAAATGCTTTTGGAGAACACCTCGGAAAATAAACCACTGCTGTCCAGCAGTTGTCAACTAGAGAAGAAATGTTTTTGGAGAACACCCAGACAGAAACCACGGACATGGTGGGCCCAACAGTCCAGGTCGACATCCACCCTACGAACAGGGTGGGTCCAACAGTCCAGGTCGACATCCACCCAACGGGCAAAGTAGGCCCAACAGTCCAGGTCGACATCCACCCAACGGGCAAAGTGGGCCCAACAGTCTAGGTCGAAATCCACACTACGAGATCGAAAACTTCTAAGTCAAACCAAGATCCAGCCTCCGAAAGACAGAGTGTGTCAGCCACGGTGCAGATTTAAGGGAAAATCAGGACATGCAGGCACATAAGAGTACCGACCATGCAACAAACTCATCTTGTGCCATGATGTTGTTCTTAAACCCTCCATCATGAAACAGAGGAAAGAGTCACGTTCGCATGAACAAAAGACTTGAACGCCGAAGAAGATACTTCTATCTGTGAACATTGACAGGGTACCTCAGACTTCGGTCTAATATTTTTGAGTTACTTGCTCTTCGAACCGACTAGCGAGACTGGTAAACTTGTATCGGAAACTGGTTAAATTGTATCAGAGACTGGTTAGCTTGTACCGGAAACCGGTTCACTTGTGTCAGAGACGGGTTAACTTGTATCAAAAACCGGTTAACTTGTATCGAAAACTGGTTCACTTGTATCAGAGACTGCTAAACTTGTATCGAAAACTGGTTAACTTGTATCAGAGACTGGTTAGCTTGTACCGGAAACTGGTTCACTTGTGTCCGAGACGGGTTAACTTGTATCAGAAACTGGTTAACTTGTATCAGAGACTGGTTATCTTGTATCGGAAACTGGTTAACTTGTATCGTAAACTGGTTAGCTTGTACCGGAAACTGGTTCACTTGTGTCAGAGACGGGTTAACTTGTATCAGAAACTGGTTAACTTGTATCAGAGACTGGTTATCCTGTATCGGAGAGTGGTTAACTGTATCAGAGACGGGTTATCCTGTATCGGGGACTGCTTAACTTGTATCGAAGGCGGGTTATCCTGTATCGGAGACTGGTTAACTTGTATCGGAGACCGGTTAACCTGTAGTCACCGCGAAAAGTGGGATAATGATGAGTTCTATTTCACTGATGAGCTCATTTTACTGAGTAAGATCGGTGTATTGGTCCTACATGTAAGATAGAGAGCAAAAGTTGCAGAGCAAAAATAAGAGAAACGACTTACCAAGAGATCACAGAGTGAATAAGGAAGGACGTTATAATGAGGTATTGAAATATTTTGAAGTCAAAACGCTCAACAGTACCGCATTAATTTAAATTTGACAGTGACTCACATTTGATTTCATGCGTCAGGGTCAGAAACAACAGCAGAACAAGACTTTGACTCATCTGTTCGTGGTGACTCTGGAAAAAAAAAATGAACCTTGTCTGATAAAATAAGTAAGATCAAGAGAGAAAGCAATTCGGTTCTACAAAAATGCTTTGTCGAAGTCGAATGTTTTGGATCGAAACAAGCATAGTTTTACAGTTTACTGTAAACGACAAAACAGCGCATGAACGCTTATTTCATCATCATCATTGGGTGCCTTCTCCGCATCGAAGGTTGGCTACCATGGAGCGCCATTCCACTCTGTCTCTTGCTTTGATGGTGCAGATTGTCATAGGCTGACTTGTCCATCTTTTGATGTTACTCGTCAATGTTAGTCTTGGTCTGCCTCTGCCTCTTTTACCTTGTATTTTCCCCTCTAATATTACTTTTATTAGACTGTTGTGTCTTTTAACATGACCAAAAAATTTCATTTGTCTTGCTCTAATTGTGTTTAGTAGTTCTTTTTTCACCCTTAGTCGTCCTAAAACTTCTTCGTTTGTTTTCTGTTCTTTCCATCCAATTCTACCTATTCTTCTGTAAATCTACATTTCAAAGGCCTCAATTTTCTGTTCTGTTTTCTTGTCTAATGTCCATGTTTCTGCACCATACGGGAATAGTGAGAAGATGTAACATTTTGCTATTCTTAGTTTTAGCCCTGTTGTTATTTATTTTGATGTTAGTATATTTTTCATGACATTGAAATTACTTTTTGCCATTCCTGTTCTTTTATTTATTTCAGTTGTACATTTTCCATCACTGGTTATAGTATGTCCCAGGTAGTTGCAGATACGCTTATTTAACTTTCTTTTTAACGGTGGCCCTGAAAGGTACTAGTCGTTTTATGAAAGCAGAAGAAAAACGAAAAATATTCATGATAAAGATAATTTTGAAGGAATTGATCGCCACTACCACATGCCAAGAAACATGATGATGATGATGAGCTAACATGTCATAGAAGAAGGAAGTTTATCTTTACTAAAGTTATTTCGTTTTAATTACCGCTTTACGTTTCGCATGATTCAACATTTTAGATGAAAAGGAAAAAAAATACCTTTCAACAGCTTTGTAAATTTATTATTTCCTCCGAGCCTTCATATTTTGCGAAGGTTGAAATTGCTTTTAAAAAATTGTTTTGAAGTTAATTCTACAAACTAGTTATTTACATGTCTTCATAGACGACTGGTGAAAGCGCGCTTCTAGGAAAAGCTGGCCATCACTGTCATAAATCACGAGCTTGACGAGGAGTGCAGAAATACACAGTGAAATGTGAGAGTCACAAATTGGGAATAGTCTTGGAAGAGAGAGAGAGAGATAGAGAGAGAGAGAGAGAGAGAGTTAGGGATGGTGGAGGAAGAGAGAAATGGAGAGCGAGAGAGGGAGGGATAATGTGAGAGTCACAAATTGGGAATAGTCTTGGAAGAGAGAGAAAGAGAGAGAGTTAGTGATGGCGGAGGTAGAGAGAGATGGAGAGAGGGAGGGATAATGTGAGAGTCACAAATTGGGAATAGTCTTGGAAAAGAGAGAGAGAGAGAGAGAGAGAGTTACGGATGGAGAAGGAAGAGAGAGATGGAGAGAGAGGGGGAGGGATAATGTGAGAGGGAAACAGTGAAGGAGTGAGAGAAAACCAGAACTGCATAGACAGAGTGAGAATGTGGCAGGAGAAGGCTTAGATGAGTAAGAGGAAGTGAGTGAATGCAAATTCAGAGAGAGAAAGAGAAGAGGAAATATAGAGGAAGGAAAAAAGAACAGATGCAAAGTGCACAAGAAAGAAATATGTTATACAAATATGCCTTCACACCCGAAAGGAAGCAGACACTAATCCTGGCCAGGAACACCACCTTAACAATCGGTATACGACAGGGACACCATAATAATAATCAATATGACAGGAACACCCCAATAACAATCAATATTACAGGAACACCATAATAACAATCAATATGACAGGGACACAACAATAACAATCACTATGACAGGGACACCATATTAACAATCAATATGACAGGGACACATCCGGAGTAAATCTGCCTGCATGGCGAGGAGCATCCTGTAATGGGATAAAACAGACTTTACACGCAAAATTCAGTCCCACAAAATAGAGTGGGTGGGACTTCGTCAGAGGTCAAAGCTGACGAAAGCGAACGAACGAACGAACAGGGACACAACAATAACAATCAATATGACAGGGACACAACAATAACAATCAATATGACAAGGACACCACATTAACAATCAATATGACAAGGACACAACAATAACAATCAATATGACAAGGACACCACATTAACAATCAATATGACAGGGACACAACAATAACAATCAATATGACAGGGACACAACAATAACAATAACTGTGACAGGGACACAACAATAACAATCAATATGACAGGGACACAACAATAACAATCACTATGACAGGAACACCATAATATAAATCAATATGACAGGTACGCAACAATAACAATCAATATGACAAGGACACCACATTAACAATCAATATGACAGGGACACAACAATAACAATCAATATGACAGGGACACTACAATAACAATCAGCACGACAGAGACATTACAATAACAATCAGAATGGCAGAGACACGACAATAACAATCAGCACGACAGAGACACGACAATAACAATAGCATGACAGAGACACGACAATAACAATCAGTATGACAGAGACACGACAATAACAATCAGAATGACAGGAACATCACAATAACAATCAGAATGACAGAGACACGACAATAGCAATCAGCTTGGCCGAGAAACTACAATAACAATCAGAATGACAGAGACACGACAATAACAATCAGCTTGACCGAGAAACTACAATAACAATCAGAATGACAGAGACACGACAATAACAATCAGCATGACAGAGACACGACAATAACAATAGCATGACAGAGACACGACAATAACAATCAGTATGACAGAGACACGACAATAACAATCAGAATGACAGGAACATCACAATAACAATCAGAATGACAGAGACACGACAATAGCAATCAGCTTGGCCGAGAAACTACAATAACAATCAGAATGACAGAGACACGACAATAACAATCAGCTTGACCGAGAAACTACAATAACAATCAGAATGACAGAGACACGACAATAACAATCAGCATGACAGAGACACGACAATAACAATCAGCATGACAGAGACACAACAATAACAATCAGCAAGACAGAGACACGACAATAACAATCAGCTTGACCGAGAAACTACAATAACAATCAGAATGACAGAGACACGACAATAACAATCAGCATGACAGAGACACAACAATAACAATCAGCAAGACAGAGACACGACAATAACAATCAGCATGACAGAGACACGACAATAACAATCAGAATGACAGAGACACTACAATAACAATCAGAATGACAGGAATAACACAATAACAATCAGAATGACAGAGGCACGACAATAACAATCAGAATGGCAGGAATATCACAATATCCATCAGAATGACAAGGATACAACAATAACAATCAGCATAACAAGGATACAACAATAACAATCAGCGTGACAAGGATACAACAATAACAATCAGCATAACAAGGATACAACAATAACAATCAGCGTGACAAGGATACAACAATAACAATCAGCGTGACAAGGATACAACAATAACAATCAGCATAACAAGGATACAACAATAACAATCAGCACAACAAGGATACAACAATAGCAATCAGCCTAACAAGGATACAACAATAACAATCAGCATAACAAGGATACAACAATAACAATCAGCGTGACAATGATACAACAATAACAATCAGCATAACAAGGATACAACAATAACAATCTGCGTGACAAGGATACAACAATAACAATCAGCGTGACAAGGATACAACAATAACAATCAGCATAACAAGGATACAACAATAACAATCAGCGTGACAAGGATACAACAATAACAATCAGCGTGACAAGGATACAACAATAACAATCAGCATAATAAGGATACAACAATAATAATCAGCGTGACAAGGATACAACAATAACAATCAACGTGACAAGGATACAACAATAACAATCAGCGTGACAAGGATACAACAATAACAATCAGCGTGACAAGGATACAACAATAACAATCAGCGCGACACGGATACAACAATAACAATCAGCGTGACAAGGATACAACAATAACAATCAGCGCGACACGGAAACAACAATAACAATGAGCGTGACAAGGATACAACAATAACAATCAGCGTGACAAGGATACAACAATAGCAATCAGCCTAACAAGGATACAACAATAACAATCAGCACGATAAGGATACAACAAGAGCAATCAGCGTGACAAGGATACAACAACAGCAATCAGCCTAACAAGGATACAACAATAACAATCAGCGTGACAAGGATACAACAATAACAATCAGCGTGACAAGGATACAACAATAACAATCAGCGTGACAAGGATACAAGAATAGCAATCAGCGTGACAAGGATACAACAATAACAATCAGCGTGACAAGGATACAACAATAGCAATCAGCGTGACAAGGATACAACAATAACAATCACTATGACAGGAACACCATAATAACAGTCAATATGACAGGTACGCAACAATAACAATCAATATGACAAGGACACCACATTAACAATCAATATGACAGGGACACAACAATAACAATCAATATGACAGGGACACAACAATAACAATCAATATGACAGGGACGCAACAATAACAATCAATATGACAAGGACACCACATTAACAATCAATATGACAGGGACACAACAGTAACAATCAACATGACAGGGACACAACAATAACAATTAATATGACAAGGACACAACAGTAACAATCAGAATGACAGGAATAACACAATAGCAATCAATATGACAGGAACACAACAATAACAATTAATATGACAAGGACACAACAATAACAATTAATATGACAAGGCACAACAATAACAATTAATATGACAAGGACACAACAATAACAATCAATATGACAGGAATAACACAATAATAATAAATATGACAGGAATACCACAATAACAATCAATATGACAGGAATACCACAATAACAATCAATATGACATGAATACCACAATAACAACCAATATGACATGAATACCACAATAATAATCAATATGACAGGAATACACCAATAACAATCAATATGAAAGGAATATCACAACAATAATGAACATGACAGGGACACAACAATAACAATCGATATGACAGAGACACTACAATAACAATCAGCACGACAGAGACATTACAATAACAATCAGCATGACAGAGACACGACAATAACAATCAGCATGACAGAGACACGACAATAACAATAGCATGACAGAGACACGACAATAACAATCAGTATGACAGAGACACGACAATAACAATCAGAATGACAGGAACATCACAATAACAATCAGAATGACAGAGACACGACAATAGCAATCAGCTTGGCCGAGAAACTACAATAACAATCAGAATGACAGAGACACGACAATAACAATCAGCTTGACCGAGAAACTACAATAACAATCAGAATGACAGAGACACGACAATAACAATCAGCATGACAGAGACACGACAATAACAATCAGCATGTTAGAGACACGACAATAACAATCAGCTTGGCCGAGAAACTACAATAACAATCAGAATGACAGAGACACGGCAATAACAATCAGCATGACAGAGACACGACAATAACAATCAGCATGACAGAGACACGACAATAACAATCAGCATGACAGAGACACGACAATAACAATCAGAATGACAGAGACACTACAATAACAATCAGAATGACAGGAATAACACAATAACAATCAGAATGACAGAGGCACGACAATAACAATCAGAATGACAGGAATATCACAATATCCATCAGAATGACAGGATACAACAATAACAAAGCATAACAAGGATACAACAATAACAATCAGCGTGACAAGGATACAACAATAACAACCAGCATAATAAGATACAACAATAATAATCAGCGTGACAAGGATACAACAATAACAATCAGCAAGGATACAACAATAACAATCAGCACAACAAGGATACAACAATAACAATCAGCGTGACAAGGATACAACAATAACAATCAGCATAACAAGGATACAACAATAACAATCAGCGTGACAAGGATACAACAATAACAATCAGCGCGACACGGATACAACAATAACAATCAGCGTGACAAGGATACAACAATAACAATCAGCGCGACACGGATACAACAATAACAATGAGCGTGACAAGGATACAACAATAACAATCAGCGTGACAAGGATACAACAATAGCAATCAGCCTAACAAGGATACAACAATAACAATCAGCACGATAAGGATACAACAATAGCAATCAGCGTGACAAGGATACAACAACAGCAATCAGCCTAAGAAGGATACAACAATAACAATCAGCGTGACAAGGATACAACAATAACAATCAGCACAACAAGGATACAACAATAGCAATCAGTCTAACAAGGATACAACAATAACAATCAGCATAACAAGGATACAACAATAACAATCAGCGTGACAATGATACAACAATAACAATCAGCGTGACCAGGATACAACAATAACAATCAGCATAACAAGGATACAACAATAACAATCAGCACAACAAGGATACAACAATAGCAATCAGCCTAACAAGGATACAACAATAACAATCAGCATAACAAGGATACAACAATAACAATCAGCGTTACAAGGATACAACAATAACAATCAGCATAACAAGGATACAACAATAACAATCAGCGTGACAAGGATACAACAATAACAATCAGCGTGACAAGGATACAACAATAACAATGAGCGTGACAAGGATACAACAATAACAATCAGCGTGACAAGGATACAACAATAGCAATCAGCCTAACAAGGATACAACAATAACAATCAGCGCGATAAGGATACAACAATAGCAATCAGCGTGTCAAGGATACAACAACAGCAATCAGCCTAACAAGGATACAACAATAACAATCAGCGTGACAAGGATACAACAATAACAATCAGCGTGACAAGGATACAACAATAACAATCAGCGCGACACGGATACAACAATAACAATCAGCGTGACAAGGATACAACAATAACAATCAGCGTGACAAGGATACAACAATAGCAATCAGCCTAATAAGGATACAACAATAACAATCAGCACGATAAGGATACAACAATAGCAATCAGCGTGACAAGGATACAACAATAGCAATCAGCCTAACAAGGATACAACAATAACAATCAGCGTGACAAGGATACAACAATAACAATCAGCGTGACAAGGATACAAGAATAGCAATCAGCGTGACAAGAATACAACAATAACAATAAGCACGATAAGGATACAACAATAGCAATCAGCGTGACAAGGATACAACAATAACAATCAGCACGATAAGGATACAACAATAGCAATCAGCGTGACAAGAATACAACAATAAAAATCAGCACGATAAGGATACAACAATAGCAATCAGCGTGACAAGGATACAACAATAACAATCAGCGTGACAAGGATACAACAATAGCAATCAGCGTGACAAGGATACAACAATAACAATCAGCATGACAAGGATACAACAATAACAATCATCATGAGAGGAACACTATAATAATAGTCAACATGCTCAGACCAAATTTCAAGAGGGCTAAACTACAAGCCATAACAGAGAAGCTAAAAAAATAAAACAGAGTCCTTGAATCTTGAACAAGATACAACAAAATTGTGAAAACTTGTAAAACAGCTTATTGATACGGGCACAGAAAGGAACACCAAAATTACTCTGAAGAACAATGGAGAAACATCGTAACATGTAAGCAGGAAGCAAATCACTTTGCAGACTCCTTTGCAAAAGATAAAAAAATTTAAATTAGCCTAGAGAACAACAAGAGACCCGCTTAAAGCAACACATTGTAAGACAAGGAGGGAACATACATGAAGTCATGGAAATACCCATTACACAGATAGAGCTAGAGCTGCAATATCCAAATTAAAAATGAAAAAGTCACCAGGCAGCGATGGAGTGTCCAATGAAATTATTAAGAACATGGGAACTACAGGTAAAGCAAAACTACTGCAGATCTACAATATTTGAAGGATCACAGAATGCCACATGCATGGAGAGATGCAATTATGATACCATTACTGAAGCCAGGAAAATATGTTTCAAAACAATGGAGCGTATAATCAATCTCAGACTGCAGTGGTACCTGGAAAGTGAAGACCTCTTGTACCACAGCAAGCAGGCTTTAGACAGTGTTACTCTACCGAAGATCAGGCAACTTATCTTTCCTAGGAAATTGAGGTATGCGCTCTAAGAAAATAAACTGGTACTTGCAGCATGGATAATTCTAAGGAAAGCATTTGATAATGCATGGAAAGAATGGACTATGCAACAGTGTCCTCTAAATTGTTGCAAAGAGCTATGAATGCACTGAAGTCATGGACAAATAGATGGTGTATCAGCATCAATACAGATAAATGCAATACTACACTTTTCACTCTCTCCCCAAAGCAAAATGCAGGAGCCATCTACACGAACAATAAGCCTGTGAAAGAAGACATACAAGTTACTTATATAGAAGTTACATTTAACAACAAACTATCTTGGAAACAGCAGATGAAAAAGGCAGCACAAAAATCCAAGGAGAATATTCTAAGCAAACTATGTGGAACCACATGGGGTGCAAGTTGGAAAATATTCAGTAAAGTTTACCAACAGAATATATATCCACATGTAGCATATGGATCATCCGCATGGTGCTCAGCATCAAACACCACACTACAAGCTGGATAAAGTACAAAACCAGGCACTTAGGGTCATCACAGGAGGAATTAAATCAACACCAATATTGGAGATGGAGAAATTGTGGAGGATACCAGCACTGAGAGAACAGAGGGACACAAAGATGCTGATGCAGGCAGAAAAATGTTCATGCATTCCGTATGTTGTAATGAAATAAATCGAGTAGCGTATATTAAAGACCTCAGATAATAGTGCAGGTGATATTTTCCAATGCAGGTGACAGAAAATGGATTCAAAGTCAAGGTGTATGTTAAATTCACAACTTTGGAATACAGAAAATTAAACATGTTTCAGCTTTTCTAAATCTTTGAACAATCCTGAGCAGACTGTCTAAAAAGTCGTGAGTCATTAAAAGCAGGTAATGGAATCGAGCGAAAAGAATGTAGTGGAAGGATAACAATTGTGGACATAAGGTACCATCGATGTCTAGAAAAATCATTCGGGCTGGGCCAATGAAGAATGTTAAAAAACAAAAAAAAAAACAAATGAAAACGCATGGCTGAGAGGGGAAGTCCAGGCGTAAAAGTAAAAAGTACGAGACTTGAATCGGCGTCTTGGCACGAGAGTTTTCACCCATATGTGCTCGGCCGCCTATCCAGAAGTGTTCGGAGACTTCTGGATAGTGTCCCTTCAAGCAACGAAACTCGCGTTGAGAGGCGGCATTCCTCACCTTCCATGAGAGCTTCCCTGGTATCCATTTCTGTCAGCGGCTGGATCGACAGCGGGTTTTCTTTTTTCTAAGCACGAGTACAACTCACATTGCATCCAGCGGGAAGAGAACACAGTACAAAATAAAAGGACAGAAACAAATACACACAGTACAAAATAAAAGGACAGAAACAAATACACACAGTACAAAATAAAAGGACAGAAACAAATACACACAGTACAAAATAAAAGGACAGAAACAAATACACACAGTACAAAATAAAAGGACAGAAACAAATACACACAGTACAAAATAAAAGGACAGAAACAAATACACACAGTACAAAATAAAAGGACAGAAACAAATACACACAGTACAAAATAAAAGGACAGAAACGAATACACACAGTACAAAATAAAAGGACAGAAACGAATACACACAGTACAAAATAAAAGGACAGAAACGAATACACACAGTACAAAATAAAAGGACAGAAACGAATACACACAGTACAAAATAAAAGGACAGAAACAAATACACACAGTACAAAATAAAAGGACAGAAACAAATACACACAGTACAAAATAAAAGGACAGAAACAAATACACACAGTACAAAATAAAAGGACATAAACAAATACACACAGTACAAAATAAAAGGACAGAAACGAATACACACAGTACAAAATAAAAGGACATAAACAAATACACACAGTACAAAATAAAAGGACAGAAACGAATACACACAGTACAAAATAAAAGGACAGAAACAAATACACACAGTACAAAATAAAAGGAAAGAAACGAATACACACAGTACAAAATAAAAGGACAGAAACAAATACACACTGTACAAAATAAAAGGACATAAACAAATACACACAGTACAAAATAAAAGGACAGAAACGAATACACACAGTACAAAATAAAAGGAAAGAAACAAATACCAACAGTACAAAATAAAAGGAAAGAAACAAATACGCACAGTACAAAATAAAAGGACAGAAACGAATACACACAGTACAAAATAAAATAAAAGAAACAAATACCAGCAGTACAAAATAAAAGGACAGAAGCAAATACACACAGTACAAAATAAAAGGACAGAAAATACGCATGAAAGAGAAAGAAGAGAAAAATAGAGACAGAGAATAGTGAACGAAATATAATACTTATTAAAAAAGAGAAAACAAGTTATCATAAAAAAGTGAAAAAGTGGAAGCGAAGGCGCGCCTCACAGCACCAGAGTTGGAAGTTGTCAGCGACCCACAACTGATGGCTTGCGCCTGGGTAACCAGAACCATCCAGATCCTGCTCCACCTCTCTGTAGTGCCTCTAGTAACAGGCTAACAAGTCTAGTCAGGCCAAGCGAGTAGGGGTCGAAGAGGGAAGGCAACCCGATACTCAAAAATGTCGCGCTGAATTCGGATGCGTTGGGCCAAAAGGCGCAATTATCAGAGTTTTACTGCAAACAACGAAACACAACTCAGACAAGCCCACTTAACGTCCTTTTAAGGGTGAATGATAAGAAGGCGTATTCCTTTAGTCATCGAGAGAACACAAACAAGCAAGTGAAAAAGTGATTATCAATAAGAAATAGTAAAAGCAGAAGAAAATAAAAACAGAGAGAAGAAGACAGATAAGCACAAAATGTAAATGTGGAAAAAAAAAAAAAACTTGTGAAAATGTTTGGTTACAAATTGTAACCTTTTCAACGAGTCATTTAGCTCCTTGAGAAAATTAATAGCTAAAAACTACTGGCAGACGTAATTGGCTTCATCAGTTTCTACCTTGAAGCTTCCAAACCGTGGCTGATCCTATCTTGTTAGACTAGTATGTGGAGATAATAAAAGGTGCCATAAGAAGAGTTATCTTCTCCTTTGTGCAACCGAAAGATCTGTCGCCAGAAGGAAAATTGCCAATTGAGTTTTCATTTCGTAGAATCTCACTCGAGCGTGCATAAAGTAGAAAGATTGGAGGCTTGGACGAGGGTCATTGAAAGATGAAAGTTGGCGCCAAATCGAAGGGGTCCATAGGGACGGATGGTTGGGAGCGGAAAGGAGCAACAAATAGAGGGAGAAGGGGGTCAGTTGTCTCTACATTCTGGATTTATAATACTGTAACTTATAATGAATAAATATGAAGAAAAGAGACTGAAACCATGCAACTTATTATTTTTTTGAAAGCGCTTGCACGGATCTTCTGGTTTTTGGTCTCAAATTTTGATAAATTTTTGGTTAGAAGCCATTAGTTGTCGTGCTTTTCACAAAGTGTACTCAAAACGCACACATACAAATACACACAAAGACACATGCCCATGTTTAATTAATGTGTGCAGGACTTTCTCCAAAGAATTCTCTATCAGCCGACTATAAATTTGACTATAAATCAGAGTAAAAATCTGGCTTTAAATCTGACTATGAATAAAATGGGTGTCCGGTTAGCGCAATCGATAGGCGGTTGGCTTACCACGGCAACAGCCGGGGTTCGTACCCTGGCGAGGACACCTGGGTTTTACTAATTCCCTAAAAATTAGTACCTCTGAAGTCGGAGTAAATCTGCCTGCATGGCGAGGGGCATCCTGTAATGGGATAAAAACAGACTTTACACGCAAAATTCAGTCCCACAAAAATTGAGTGGGTGGGACTTCGTCAGAGGTCAAAGCTGACGAAAGCGAACGAACGAACTATGAATAAAATAAAGCAGAGCCGACGCAGCAACATTCGAGGAAGAAATGATGCTAAAATCAGAAGACAAAAGACGCAGGATAAAGGAAATGAGACTAGACGCCACACATGCTTCTTGTTCATTCAATGGTCGAATATGTCCTCATTGTAAGTAAAAGTAAAGTACTCCAGTCACGCCAAGTGGCGTATAGGCAATATGGTGTTAGTGACCGTACATTTTACAGACCTTCATCGCATGATTTTTGGGGTAATGTGGTTGGTATTACGCCCGTGCCGCTTTACTTTCCAAGAAAAAAATCCGGTACCCATTAAAGGCTGGGTGAACCGGAATCCGTCGGCTGGGATCAAACTCAACCTCTTGTCCTTTGTAGTCCAGTTCACTAACCACTGAGCTATTGCGGCTCCCTTAGATGAGCTAAGCAGCTGACAAAGTTATAAAGCAAATATACTTTATTTTTTTAGAGGATAATATATCTGAACGTTTAAATCATCATCACGTGCCGCGTATTGCTTATGTACAACTACATTTATAATCACCTTAACCATCAGCCATTTGAGCATGCCATTATCTCATATTGCCTTTATTTCCTCAAACACTACGTCATCACGTCCAAAATCTTTCTTGGTTCTTTTCAGTTGTTCCTGCTTTTCTTCCCAAAGGTCTTTCAAGATGCCACTAGATTAGTCTTTCTTTCTTAGAGAATACATACCTTTGGAATGTCAACATGATGAGGTATCCAGTGTCTCAGGATCTTAAATTTAAACTTCTGGATTTGCTCGAAGTATGTTCCACATTCTGTCTTCCCCGCAGTATTTATTCACTCTCTCCTTAAAAACGAATACGCTTTCTATTTTCTCTCCATTGTTTCACTATTTCCTCCTTGTCTATCACTACGTCATCTGTCTTTTCTTTTTTTCATTATCTTTTTATCTACCATTGCTTCTATCGGTTACTTGTTAATTATGTCACTGTCTACCATTGCTTCTATCTGTTACTTCTTAATTATGTCACTGTCTACCATTGCTTCTATCTGTTACTTCTTAATTATGTCACTGTCTACCATTGCTTCTTCTATCTTCTCTCTATTCTTCTTTATTATCTTTGGTCTTTGGTCGAAACATTTAATTATTTTGTTTTGTCTCTTTTCAGTAAAGCAGCAACAATCACATGTGTTTTTCTCCTATCTACGCCCAGCTTTACCATGCACGTTATATTATATATTTGTACCTATTTTCCTGTGATTACACCACCCATGGTTTGTACAATAAGTGGAGAGAGGCGCAGATTTCAAGACAGACCCAAAGTAAGAATGAGTTTAGTTTAATTTAGTTTAGTTTAATTTAGATTATTTAAATTTAATTTAGCTTGATTTAAGTTGTTGAGTTTTGTTTAGGTTAGTCAATAAATTACCCTCCTTGCGCACCAGACGATTACATAATTCTGTCCCCTCCACAGCAACTCCCCCCACGCGTATTAATGACTCCAGTAATCACTAAAGCCAACACACTCTAGCGAAAGTATTTGAGATGGTTTTCAATTCTGCTGCGCGGCGGCAGCATCACTGGCACATTGGAGGCGAGTACTGGGGGTGTACTTATGTAGATATCTATTTCTTAGCTGTATTGATCGCGCATCGATCTGATTTTGTCTATTCCTTTCCGACTTTTACCTAAAAATAGGAACTCCCTACTCGGAGACCTATATAGAAGCCACGAAGAAGCCACGGATTCAAGGAGAAAAATGCCCACCACCTGTGGCGGGATCCCAACACGGGAACTTCGTTTCCAGAAGCAGTCGTTTCAACTTTAGACCAACCTGGACCCTCCCATCTCCCAAGAGTAAGGATGAGTGACAGGAAACGCTAGAACAATGTCACATGGCAATGGCTGATGGTACCAGGAGAACAAGAGCTAGAACAATGTCACATGGCAATGGCTGATGGTACCAGGAGAACAAGAGCTAGAACAATGTCACATGGCAATGGCTGATGGTACCAGGAGAACAAGAGCTAGAACAATGTCACATGGCAATGGCTGATGGTACCAGGAGAACAAGAGCTAGAACAATGTCACATGGCAATGGCTGATGGTACCAGGAGAACAAGAGCTAGAACAATGTCACATGGCAATGGCTGATGGTACCAGGAGAACAAGAGCTAGAACAATGTCACATGGCAATGGCTAATGGTACCAGGAGAGCAAGAGCTAGAACAATATCACATGGCAATGGCTAATGGTACCAGGAGAGCAAGAACTAGAACTTTGCACCTTTCTACACAATCAGAAGAGTGTAAGAAGACGTGAACAGGAACGGAGGGTAATAGTAAAATAAAGAGCCCCCGTCACCGCAAGTGGCATATAGCGAATATGGTGTTAGTGACCATAACTTTTACAGACCTTCAGCACATTATTTTTGGGGTAATGTGGTCGGTATTACCCCCGTGCCGCTTTACCTTCCCAGAAAAAAATCCGGTACCCATTTAAGGCTAGGTGAACCTGGAAGCTGTCGGTTGGGATAGAACCCTACCTCTTGCCCTTTGTAGTCCAGTTCACTAACCACTGAGGTATGGCGGCTCCTGGAGTGTAACATAAATGTACGTAAATGATGAAAATTTGTAAATGAAAAATAGCTCCATTTGTTAAGTCTTTTTTCTTCAGTATACAGCCGTTAGGTGAGCGTAGTTGCGTTGTGTCGCTTGTTTACGGAAAACAGCGATGTTTAAAGAGTAGTCAGTTAAAGTAAAGATTGTACTTATATTTGTTTCCAATGACAGCACTTTTCTGGGTCTTGTGATCTGCATATATAGCCAATCTTCTTCCACTTCCCACAACAAGTTTCTGGTACCCATTTTTAAAGTCTGGGTGATCCCGAAGCATTGGCCCTAAAAAAATTCAAAATTTTGCGATATTTTGGAATTGAAACGGGTGCCTTAGATTACCAGTTATTGTTTTAACTATTCAGCCTTCATTTTTAAGTGGGACACACTTACTGTTAAAGTCACCAGCTAAATAGTAACAAAAGCGTTAACAAACATGTTCAAACCTCTACCTTTTCATCTCAGGGAATTTGTATTTTTATGAAGTCAACAGACCAGATGATCATTTTCTGCATGGGAAACACTGGGGGACCGCGGTCTCAACATAATTGTCGGTCCGTGGGCATTGTTGTTCTATGAAGGGGAGATAACTTGAAAGTCAAAGGGGAAGCAACAGAAAATCTGTCCAGCAACAAGACCAGGGATGTCGTGCGTCTTGTACCAGCAGACAGAACGTGTTTACCTATGGGGCTGACAGTGGGGGAGATGTGTGTGTGTGTGTGTGGTAGGTGAGGGGGGGGCAAGCAAAGCTCCACTCAGTGTTTTAACTGCGGTTAGGAGCCCTGGGCTAAAGATGGATTGATCTCGATGCTGACAGAGCCCCTGAAGATAGAGATGACCTTTAGCTAGACGCCCAGGCATCACGACTCTGGTCCAGGAACCGCAGAACAATAGTGCTTCTGAAATCCTGGGAAATACTTTTTAAAAATATTTTAGCTTTTTAGGCTCGAGAGTTTTAGAACGAATGTCTTTAGTGGATTGGATAATCTATCTATGGTAATTGTCTCACCAGAATCAAACCTGAAATGTGCGTTACACTTTGAGTTATGCATTAACGATTAGTTAAAAGTCATGGTAGCAATTTGTAAAAAGTCAGACTCCATTAATGGGAAAAAGAGAGGAGGGAAGAGAAGAGAGAGAGAGAGGTGGGTTGGAGGTGAGAACAAGGCGATATAGCATTAAGAGAATAAGGAGAGAAAAAAAAAGCGAGAGAGAAAGATAAAGAAACCAAATATGACCACCACAGTACTATATACATGTAAATACTCGGTCCATCTATTAAATGAGACTGATGTGATTACTGCCAAGACATTCATGACATCTGTGAAGCAAAGCATGACATCCAAAGAGACACCCGTTCCCATGATTTGACAACTTTTCATCGCCACGCCCGATAAGCAGACGACAAAAAGTCGCCATTTTGTTGACAAAGAGGTGCATTGTTACGTAATCAGCATGGAGTAAAAGCTGACATTAAATTTTGTTTAAAACTAGGAAAAGGTGCCATTGAGTCAGTTGAATTGATGCGGCAAATTTATGGGGATAATTGTTCATCTCGTGCACAGATATTCTGGTGGCATTCATGATTTAATGAATGGCGTGGAAGCGATTACAAATGTAACTAGACACTGATGCCAAATTTCTGTTCATCTTGAACCCATTGCAAAAGTCAGAGAACGGATACAAGAAGATCGTTGTTTGACAGTGATACAAAAAGATGGTTGTTTGTCTGTGATGAAAAGAAGATCGTTGTTTGAGTGTGATGGAAGATCGTTGTTTGACTGTGACACAATAAGATCGTTGTTTGATTGTGATTGAAGATCGATGTTTGATTGTGAAACAATAAGATCGTTGTTTGATTGTGATTGAAGATCGATGTTTGACTGTGACACAATAAGAACGTTGTTTGATTGTGATACAAGAAGATCGTTGTTTGATTGTGATACAATAATATCGTTGTTTGACTGTGACACAATAAGATCGTTGTTTGATTGTTATAGATGAAGATCGTTGTTTGATTGTGATAGAAGATCGTTGTTTGACTGTGACACAATAAGATCGTTGTTTGATTGTGATTGAAGATCGATGTTTGACTGTGATAGAAGAAGACCATTGTTTGACTGTGATACAAGAAGATCGTTGTTTGACTGTGATAGAAGAAGATCGTTGTTTGACTGTTATACAAGAAGATCGTTGTTTGACTGTGATACAAGAAGATGGTTGTTTGACTGTGATACAAGTAGATCGTTGTTTGACTGTGATACAAGAAGATCGTTGTTTGACTGTGATACAAGAAGTTGGTTCTTTGACTGTGATACAAGAAGTTGGTTCTTTGACTGTGATACAAGACGATCATTGTTTGACTGTGATACAAGAAGTTGGTTCTTTGACTGTGATACAAGACGATCATTGTTTGACTGTGATACAAGAAGTTGGTTCTTTGACTGTGATACAAGAAGATCGTTGTTTGACTGTGATACAAGAAGATGGTTCTTTGACTGTGATACAAGTAGATCGTTGTTTGTCTGTGATACAAGAAGTTGGTTCTTTGACTGTGATACAAGACGATCATTGTTTGACTGTGATACAAGAAGATCGTTGTTTGACTGTGATACAAGAAGATGGTTCTTTGACTGTGATACAAGAAGATGGTTCTTTGACTGTGATACAAGATGATCATTGTTTGACTGTGATACAAGAAGATGGTTCTTTGACTGTGATACAAGAAGATGGTTCTTTGACTGTGATACAAGAAGATGGTTCTTTGACTGTGATACAAGAAGATGGTTCTTTGACTGTGATACAAGAAGATGGTTCTTTGACTGTGATACAAGAAGATGGTTCTTTGACTGTGATACAAGACGATCATTGTTTGACTGTGATACAAGAAGATGGTTCTTTGACTGTGATACAAGAAGATGGTTCTTTGACTGTGATACAAGACGATCATTGTTTGACTGTGATACAAGAAGTTGGTTCTTTGACTGTGATACAAGAAGTTGGTTCTTTGACTGTGATACAAGAAGTTGGTTCTTTGACTGTGATACAAGACGATCATTGTTTGACTGTGATACAAGACGATCATTGTTTGACTGTGATACAAGAAGTTGGTTCTTTGACTGTGATACAAGAAGATGGTTCTTTGACTGTGATACAAGACGATCATTGTTTGACTGTGATACAAGACGATCATTGTTTGACTGTGATACAAGACGATCATTGTTTGACTGTGATACAAGACGATCATTGTTTGACTGTGATACAAGACGATCATTGTTTGACTGTGATACAAGACGATCATTGTTTGACTGTGATACAAGACGATCATTGTTTGACTGTGATACAAGAAGATGGTTGTTTGACTGTGATACAAGAAGATGGTTGTTTGACTGTGATACAAGTAGATCGTTGTTTGACTGTGATACAAGAAGATCGTTGTTTGACTGTGATACAAGAAGTTGGTTCTTTGACTGTGATACAAGAAGTTGGTTCTTTGACTGTGATACAAGACGATCATTGTTTGACTGTGATACAAGAAGTTGGTTCTTTGACTGTGATACAAGACGATCATTGTTTGACTGTGATACAAGAAGTTGGTTCTTTGACTGTGATACAAGAAGATCGTTGTTTGACTGTGATACAAGAAGATGGTTCTTTGACTGTGATACAAGTAGATCGTTGTTTGTCTGTGATACAAGAAGTTGGTTCTTTGACTGTGATACAAGACGATCATTGTTTGACTGTGATACAAGAAGATCGTTGTTTGACTGTGATACAAGAAGATGGTTCTTTGACTGTGATACAAGAAGATGGTTCTTTGACTGTGATACAAGATGATCATTGTTTGACTGTGATACAAGAAGATGGTTCTTTGACTGTGATACAAGAAGATGGTTCTTTGACTGTGATACAAGAAGATGGTTCTTTGACTGTGATACAAGAAGATGGTTCTTTGACTGTGATACAAGAAGATGGTTCTTTGACTGTGATACAAGAAGATGGTTCTTTGACTGTGATACAAGACGATCATTGTTTGACTGTGATACAAGAAGATGGTTCTTTGACTGTGATACAAGAAGATGGTTCTTTGACTGTGATACAAGACGATCATTGTTTGACTGTGATACAAGAAGTTGGTTCTTTGACTGTGATACAAGAAGTTGGTTCTTTGACTGTGATACAAGAAGTTGGTTCTTTGACTGTGATACAAGACGATCATTGTTTGACTGTGATACAAGACGATCATTGTTTGACTGTGATACAAGAAGTTGGTTCTTTGACTGTGATACAAGAAGATGGTTCTTTGACTGTGATACAAGACGATCATTGTTTGACTGTGATACAAGACGATCATTGTTTGACTGTGATACAAGACGATCATTGTTTGACTGTGATACAAGACGATCATTGTTTGACTGTGATACAAGACGATCATTGTTTGACTGTGATACAAGACGATCATTGTTTGACTGTGATACAAGACGATCATTGTTTGACTGTGATACAAGACGATCATTGTTTGACTGTGATACAAGACGATCATTGTTTGACTGTGATACAAGAAGATGGTTCTTTGACTGTGATACAAGAAGATGGTTCTTTGACTGTGATACAAGAAGATGGTTCTTTGACTGTGATACAAGAAGATGGTTCTTTGACTGTGATACAAGACGATCATTGTTTGACTGTGATACAAGACGATCATTGTTTGACTGTGATACAAGAAGATGGTTCTTTGACTGTGATACAAGAAGATGGTTCTTTGACTGTGATACAAGAAGATGGTTCTTTGACTGTGATACAAGACGATCATTGTTTGACTGTGATACAAGACGATCATTGTTTGACTGTGATACAAGACGATCATTGTTTGACTGTGATACAAGACGATCATTGTTTGACTGTGATACAAGACGATCATTGTTTGACTGTGATACAAGACGATCATTGTTTGACTGTGATACAAGACGATCATTGTTTGACTGTGATACAAGAAGATGGTTCTTTGACTGTGATACAAGAAGATGGTTCTTTGACTGTGATACAAGACGATCATTGTTTGACTGTGATACAAGAAGTTGGTTCTTTGACTGTGATACAAGAAGTTGGTTCTTTGACTGTGATACAAGAAGTTGGTTCTTTGACTGTGATACAAGACGATCATTGTTTGACTGTGATACAAGACGATCATTGTTTGACTGTGATACAAGACGATCATTGTTTGACTGTGATACAAGAAGATGGTTCTTTGACTGTGATACAAGACGATCATTCTTTGACTGTGATACAAGACGATCATTGTTTGACTGTGATACAAGACGATCATTGTTTGACTGTGATACAAGAAGATGGTTCTTTGACTGTGATACAAGACGATCATTGTTTGACTGTGATACAAGACGATCATTGTTTGACTGTGATACAAGAAGATGGTTCTTTGACTGTGATACAAGACGATCATTGTTTGACTGTGATACAAGACGATCATTCTTTGACTGTGATACAAGAAGATGGTTCTTTGACTGTGATACAAGACGATCATTGTTTGACTGTGATACAAGACGATCATTGTTTGACTGTGATACAAGACGATCATTGTTTGACTGTGATACAAGACGATCATTGTTTGACTGTGATACAAGACGATCATTGTTTGACTGTGATACAAGACGATCATTGTTTGACTGTGATACAAGACGATCATTGTTTGACTGTGATACAAGACGATCATTGTTTGACTGTGATACAAGAAGATGGTTCTTTGACTGTGATACAAGAAGATGGTTCTTTGACTGTGATACAAGACGATCATTGTTTGACTGTGATACAAGAAGTTGGTTCTTTGACTGTGATACAAGAAGTTGGTTCTTTGACTGTGATACAAGAAGTTGGTTCTTTGACTGTGATACAAGACGATCATTGTTTGACTGTGATACAAGACGATCATTGTTTGACTGTGATACAAGACGATCATTGTTTGACTGTGATACAAGAAGATGGTTCTTTGACTGTGATACAAGACGATCATTGTTTGACTGTGATACAAGACGATCATTGTTTGACTGTGATACAAGACGATCATTGTTTGACTGTGATACAAGACGATCATTGTTTGACTGTGATACAAGACGATCATTGTTTGACTGTGATACAAGAAGTTGGTTCTTTGACTGTGATACAAGACGATCATTGTTTGACTGTGATACAAGAAGATCGTTGTTTGACTGTGATACAAGAAGATGGTTCTTTGACTGTGATACAAGTAGATCGTTGTTTGTCTGTGATACAAGAAGTTGGTTCTTTGACTGTGATACAAGACGATCATTGTTTGACTGTGATACAAGAAGATGGTTCTTTGACTGTGATACAAGAAGATGGTTCTTTGACTGTGATACAAGTAGATCGTTGTTTGTCTGTGATACAAGAAGATCGTTGTTTGACTGTGATAGAAGAAGATTGTTGTTTGACTGTGATACAAGTAGATCGTTGTTTGACTGTGATACAAGTAGATCGTTGTTTGACTGTGATAGAAGAAGATCGTTGTTTGACTGTGATAGAAGAAGATCGTTGTTTGACTGTGATACAAGAAGATGGTTCTTTGACTGTGATAGAAGAAGATCGTTGTTTGACTGTGATAGAAGAAGATGGTTCTTTGACTGTGATAGAAGAAGATCGTTGTTTGACTGTGATAGAAGAAGATGGTTCTTTGACTGTGATAGAAGAAGATGGTTCTTTGACTGTGATAGAAGAAGATGGTTCTTTGACTGTGATAGAAGAAGATGGTTCTTTGACTGTGATAGAAGAAGATCGTTGTTTGACTGTGATAGAAGAAGATCGTTGTTTGACTGTGATAGAAGAAGATGGTTCTTTGACTGTGATAGAAGAAGATGGTTCTTTGACTGTGATAGAAGAAGATGGTTCTTTGACTGTGATAGAAGAAGATGGTTCTTTGACTGTGATAGAAGAAGATCGTTGTTAGACTGTGATAGAAGAAGATGGTTCTTTGACTGTGATAGAAGAAGATCGTTGTTTGACTGTGATAGAAGAAGATCGTTGTTTGACTGTGATACAAGAAGATCGTTGTTTGACTGTGATACAAGAAGATCGTTGTTTGTCTGTGATACAAGAAGATCGTTGTTTGACTGTGATACAAGAAGATCGTTGTTTGACTGTGATAGAAGAAGATGGTTCTTTGACTGTGATAGAAGAAGATCGTTGTTTGACTGTGATACAAGAAGATCGTTGTTTGACTGTGATACAAGAAGATCGTTGTTTGACTGTTATACAAGTAGATCGTTGTTTCACTGTGATACAAGAAGATGGTTGTTTGACTGTGATACAAGAAGATCATTGTTTGACTGTAATACAAGAAGATCGTTGTTTGACTGTGATACAAGAAGATCGTTGTTTGACTGTGATACAGTAGATCGTTGTTTGACTGTGATACAGTAGATCGTTGTTTGACTGTGATACAAGAAGATCGTTGTTTGACTGTAATACAAGAAGATCGTTGTTTGACTGTGATACAAGTAGATCGTTGTTTGACTGTGATACAAGAAGATCGTTATTTGACTGTTATACAAGAAGATCGTTGTTTGACTGTGATACAAGAAGATCGTTGTTTGACTGTGATACAAGTAGATCGTTGTTTGATTGTGATACAAGAAGATGGTTGTTTGACTGTGATACAAGAAGATGGTTGTTAGACTGTTATACAAGTAGATGGTTGTTTGACTGTGATACAAGTAGATCGTTGTTTGACTGTGATACAAAAAGATGGTTCTTTGACTGTGATACAAGAAGATCGTTGTTTGTCAGTAATACAAGAAGATCGTTGTTTGACTGTGATACAAGAAGATCGTTGTTTGAATGTGATAAAAGAAATCGATGTTTGACTGTGATACAAGAAGTTCGTTGTTTGACTGTGATACAAGACGATCATTGTTTGACTGTGATACAAGAAGTTGGTTCTTTGACTGTGATACAAGACGATCATTGTTTGACTGTGATACAAGAAGATCGTTGTTTGACTGTGATACAAGAAGATGGTTCTTTGACTGTGATACAAGTAGATCGTTGTTTGTCTGTGATACAAGAAGTTGGTTCTTTGACTGTGATACAAGAAGATCGTTGTTTGTCTGTGATACAAGAAGTTGGTTCTTTGACTGTGATACAAGAAGATGGTTCTTTGACTGTGATACAAGAAGATCGTTGTTTGTCTGTGATACAAGAAGTTGGTTCTTTGACTGTGATACAAGAAGTTGGTTCTTTGACTGTGATACAAGAAGATCGTTGTTTGTCTGTGATACAAGAAGATGGTTCTTTGACTGTGATACAAGAAGTTGGTTCTTTGACTGTGATACAAGAAGATCGTTGTTTGTCTGTGATACAAGAAGTTGGTTCTTTGACTGTGATACAAGAAGATGGTTCTTTGACTGTGATACAAGAAGATCGTTGTTTGTCTGTGATACAAGAAGTTGGTTCTTTGACTGTGATACAAGAAGTTGGTTCTTTGACTGTGATACAAGAAGATCGTTGTTTGTCTGTGATACAAGAAGTTGGTTCTTTGACTGTGATACAAGACGATCATTGTTTGACTGTGATACAAGAAGATGGTTCTTTGACTGTGATACAATAAGATGGTTCTTTGACTGTGATACAAGTAGATCGTTGTTTGTCTGTGATACAAGAAGATCGTTGTTTGACTGTGATAGAAGAAGATTGTTGTTTGACTGTGATACAAGTAGATCGTTGTTTGACTGTGATACAAGTAGATCGTTGTTTGACTGTGATAGAAGAAGATCGTTGTTTGACTGTGATAGAAGAAGATCGTTGTTTGACTGTGATAGAAGAAGATCGTTGTTTGACTGTGATAGAAGAAGATGGTTCTTTGACTGTGATAGAAGAAGATCGTTGTTTGACTGTGATAGAAGAAGATGGTTCTTTGACTGTGATAGAAGAAGATGGTTCTTTGACTGTGATAGAAGAAGATGGTTCTTTGACTGTGATAGAAGAAGATGGTTCTTTGACTGTGATAGAAGAAGATGTTCTTTGACTGTGATAGAAGAAGATGGTTCTTTGACTGTGATAGAAGAAGATGGTTCTTTGACTGTGATAGAAGAAGATGGTTTTTTGACTGTGATAGAAGAAGATGGTTCTTTGACTGTGATAGAAGAAGATCGTTGTTTGACTGTGATAGAAGAAGATCGTTGTTTGACTGTGATACAAGAAGATCGTTGTTTGACTGTGATACAAGAAGATCGTTGTTTGTCTGTGATACAAGAAGATCGTTGTTTGACTGTGATACAAGAAGATCGTTGTTTGACTGTGATAGAAGAAGATGGTTCTTTGACTGTGATAGAAGAAGATCGTTGTTTGACTGTGATACAAGAAGATCGTTGTTTGACTGTGATACAAGAAGATCGTTGTTTGACTGTTATACAAGTAGATCGTTGTTTCACTGTGATACAAGAAGATGGTTGTTTGACTGTGATACAAGAAGATCATTGTTTGACTGTAATACAAGAAGATCGTTGTTTGACTGTGATACAAGAAGATCGTTGTTTGACTGTGATACAGTAGATCGTTGTTTGACTGTGATACAGTAGATCGTTGTTTGACTGTGATACAAGAAGATCGTTGTTTGACTGTTATACAAGAAGATCGTTGTTTGACTGTGATACAAGTAGATCGTTGTTTGACTGTGATACAAGAAGATCGTTATTTGACTGTTATACAAGAAGATCGTTGTTTGACTGTGATACAAGAAGATCGTTGTTTGACTGTGATACAAGTAGATCGTTGTTTGATTGTGATACAAGAAGATGGTTGTTTGACTGTGATACAAGAAGATGGTTGTTAGACTGTTATACAAGTAGATGGTTGTTTGACTGTGATACAAGTAGATCGTTGTTTGACTGTGATACAAAAAGATGGTTCTTTGACTGTGATACAAGAAGATCGTTGTTTGTCCGTAATACAAGAAGATCGTTGTTTGACTGTGATACAAGAAGATCGTTGTTTGAATGTGATAAAAGAAAATCGATGTTTGACTGTGATACAAGAAGTTCGTTGTTTGACTGTGATACAAGAAGATCGTTGTTTGACTGTGATACAAGAAGATCGTTGTTTGACTGTGATACAAGAAGATTGTTGTTTGACTGTGATACAAGAAGATCATTGTTTGACTGTAATACAAGAAGATCGTTGTTTGTCCGTCATACAAGAAGATCGTTGTTTGACTGTGATACAAGAAGATCGTTGTTTGAATGTGATAAAAGAAGATCGTTGTTTGACTGTGATACAAGAAGTTCGTTGTTTGACTGTGATACAAGAAGATCGTTGTTTGACTGTGATACAAGAAGATCGTTGTTTGTCTGTGATACAAGAAGATCGTTGTATGACTGTGATACACGGTGATCGTTGTTTGACTGTGATACAAGAAGATCGTTGTTTGACTGTGATACAAGAAGATCGTTGTTTGACTGTGATAAAAGGAAATCGTTGTTTGAATGTTATATAAGAAGATCGTTGTTTGACTGTGATACAAGTAGATCATTGTTTGACTGTGATACAAGCAGATCGTTGTTTGATTGTGATACAAGTAGATCGTTGTTTGACTGTGATACAAGAAGATCTTTGTTTGACTGTGATACACGGTGATCGTTGTTTGACTGTGATACAAGAAGATCGTTGTTTGACTGTGATAAAAGGAAATCGTTGTTTGAATGTTATATAAGAAGATCGTTGTTTGACTGTGATACAAGAAGATCATTGTTTGACTGTGATACAAGCAGATCGTTGTTTGATTGTGATACAAGGGATCGTTGTTTGACTGTGATACAAGAAAATCGTTGTTTGTCTGTGATACATGAAGATCGTTGTTTGATTGTGATACAAGTAGATCGTTGTTTGACTGTGATACAAGAAGATCATTGATTGACTGTAATACAAGAAGATCGTTGTTTGACTGTGATACAAGAAGATCATTGTTTGACTGTGATACAAGAAGATCGTTGTTTGACTGTGATACAAGAAGATCGTTGTTTGACTGTGACACAATACGAACGTTGTTTGACTGTGATACAAGAAGATCGTTGTTTGACTGTGACACAATACGAACGTTGTTTGACTGTGATACAAGAAGATCGTTGTTTGACTGTGACACAATACGAACGTTGTTTGACTGTGACACAATAAGATCGTTGTTTCACTGTGATAAAAAGAAGATCGTTGTTTGAGTGTGATAGAAGAAGATCATTGTTTGACTGTGATACAAGAAGATCGTTGTTTGACTGTGATACAAGAAGATGGTTGTTTGACTGTGATTCAAAAGATCGTTGTTTGACTGTGATACAAGAAGATCGTTGTTTGACTGTGATTCAAAAAGTTCGTTGTTTGACTGTGATACAAGTAGATCGTTGTTTGACTGTGATACAAGAAGATCGTTGTTTGACTGTTATACAAGAAGATCGTTGTTTGACTGTGATACAAGTACATTGTTGTTTGACTGTGATACAAGAAGATCGTTATTTGACTGTTATACAAGTAGATCGTTGTTTGATTGTGATACAAAAAGATCGTTTTTTTGACTGTTATACAAGAAGATCGTTGTTTGACTGTGATAAAAGGAAATCGTTGTTTGAATGTTATATAAGAAGTTCGTTATTTGACTGTTATACAAGAAGATCGTTGTTTGTCCGTAATACAAGAAGATCGTTGTTTGACTGTGATACAAGAAGATCGTTGTTTGAATGTGATAAAAGAAATCGATGTTTGACTGTGATACAAGAAGTTCGTTGTTTGACTGTGGTACAAGAAGATCGTTGTTTGATTGTGATACAAGAAGATCGTTGTTTGATTGTGATACAAGAAGATCGTTGTTTGACTGTGGTACAAGAAGATCGTTGTTTGATTGTGATATAAGAAGATCGTTGTTTGATTGTGATACAAGAAGATCGTTGTTTGATTGTGATACAAGAAGATCGTTGTTTGACTGTGGTACAAGAAGATCATTGTTTGACTGTGATACAAGAAGATCGTTGTTTGACTGTGATACAAGAAGATCGTTGTTTGACTGTGATACAAGAAGATTGTTGTTTGACTGTGATACAAGAAAATCGATGTTTGACTGTGATACAAGAAGTTCGTTGTTTGACTGTGATACAAGAAGATCGTTGTTTGACTGTGATACAAGAAGATCGTTGTTTGACTGTGATACAAGAAGATTGTTGTTTGACTGTGATACAAGAAGATTGTTGTTTGACTGTGATACAAGAAGATCGTTGTTTGATTGTGATACAAGAAGATCGTTGTTTGACTGTGATACAAGAAGATTGTTGTTTGACTGTGATACAAGAAGATCGTTGTTTGTCCGTAATACAAGAATATCGTTGTTTGACTGTGATACAAGAAGATCGTTGTTTGAATGTGATAAAAGAAGATTGTTGTTTGACTGTGATACAAGAAGTTCGTTGTTTGACTGTGATACAAGAAGATCGTTGTTTGACTGTGATAGAAGAAGATCGTCGTTTAACTGTGATACAAGTAGATCGTTGTTTGACTGTGATACAAGTAGATCGTTGTTTGACTGTGATACAAGTAGATCGTTGTTTGACTGTGATACAAGAAGATTGTTGTTTGACTGTGATACAAGAAGTTCGTTGTTTGACTGTGATACAAGAAGATCGTTGTTTGACTGTGATACAAGAAGATTGTTGTTTGACTGTGATACAAGAAGTTCGTTGTTTGACTGTGATACAAGAAGATCGTTGTTTGACTGTGATACAAGAAGATCGTTGTTTGACTGTGATACAAGAAGATTGTTGTTTGACTGTGATACAAGAAGATTGTTGTTTGACTGTGATACAAGAAGATCGTTGTTTGATTGTGATACAAGAAGATCGTTGTTTGACTGTGATACAAGAAGATTGTTGTTTGACTGTGATACAAGAAGATCGTTGTTTGTCCGTAATACAAGAATATCGTTGTTTGACTGTGATACAAGAAGATCGTTGTTTGAATGTGATAAAAGAAGATTGTTGTTTGACTGTGATACAAGAAGATCGTTGTTTGACTGTGATACAATAAGATCGTTGTTTGACTGTGATAGATGAAGATCGTTGTTTGAATGTGATACACGGTGATCGTTGTTTGACTGTGATACAAGAAGATCGTTGTTTGACTGTGATACAAGAAGATCGTTGTTTGACTGTGATACAAGAAGATCGTTGTTTGACTGTGATACAAGTAGATCGTTGTTTGACTGTGATACAATAAGATGGTTGTTTGACTGTGATACAAGAAGATGTTGTTTGACTGTGATACAAGTAGATCGTTGTTTGACTGTTATACAAGTAGATCGTTGTTTGACTGTGATACAAGTAGATCGTTGTTTGACTGTGATACAAGAAGATGCTTCTTTGACTGTTATACAAGAAGATCGTTGTTTGACTGTGATACAATAAGATCGTTTTTGACTGTTATACAAGAAGATCGTTGTTTGACTGTTATACAAGTAGATCGTTGTTTGACTGTGATACAAGAAGATGGTTGTTTGACTGTGATACAAGTAGATCATTGTTTGAATGTGATACAAGAAGATCGTTGTTTGACTGTGATACAAGTAGATAGTTGTTTGACTGTGGTACAAGAAGATCGTTGTTTGATTTTGATACAAGAAGATCGTTGTTTGATTGTGATACAAGAAGATCGTTATTTGACTGTGATACAAGAAGATCGTTGTTTGACTGTGATACAAGAAGATCGTTATTTGAATGTGATACAAGAAGATCGTTGATTGACTATGTGATACAAGTAGATCGTTGTTTGACTGTGGTACAAGAAGATCGTTGTTTGATTGTGATACAAGAAGATCGTTGTTTGACTGTGATACAAGAAGATCGTTGTTTGACTGTGATACAAGTAGATCGTTGTTTGACTGTGGTACAAGAAGATCGTTGTTTGACTGTGACACAAGAAGATCGTTGTTTGATTGTGATACAAGAAGATCGTTGTTTGACTGTGATACAAGAAGATCGTTGTTTGACTGTGGTACAAGAAGATCGTTGTTTGATTGTGATACAAGAAGATCGTTGTTTGACTGTGATACAAGAAGGTCGTTGTTTGACTGTGATACAAGAAGATCGTTGTTTGACTGTGGTACAAGAAGATCGTTGTTTGACTGTGATACAAGAAGATCGTTGTTTGACTGTGATACAAGAAGATCGTTGTTTGACTGTGATACAAGAAGATCGTTGTTTGACTGTGATACAAGAAGATCGTTGTTTGATTGTGATACAAGAAGATCGTTGTTTGACTGTGATACAAGAAGATCGTTGTTTGACTGTGGTACAAGAAGATCGTTGTTTGACTGTGATACAAGAAGATCGTTGTTTGACTGTGATACAAGAATATCGTTGTTTGACTGTGATACAAGAAGATCGTTGTTTGATTGTGGTAGAAGAAGATCGTTGTTTGACTGTGGTACAAGAAGATCGTTGTTTGACTGTGATACAAGAAGATCGTTGTTTGATTGTGATACAAGAAGATCGTTATTTGACTGTGATACAAGAAGATCGTTATTTGTCTGTGATACAAGAAGATCGTTGTTTGACTGTGATACAAGGTGATCGTTGTTTGACTGTGATACAAGAAGTTCGTTATTTGACTGTGTACAAGAAGATCGTTGTTTGACTGTGATAAAAGAAATCGTTGTTTGAATGTGATACAAGCAGATCGTTGTTTGATTGTGATACAAGGAGATCGTTGTTTGACTGTGATACAAGAAGATCGTTGTTTGTCTGTGATACAAGAAGATCGTTGTTTGATTGTGATACAAGAAGATCGTTGTTTGACTGTGATACAAGAAGATCGTTGTTTGACTGTAATACAAGAAGAACGTTGTTTGACTGTGATACAAGAAGATCGTTGTTTGACTGTCACACAATACGAACGTTGTTTGACTGTGACACAATAAGATCGTTGTTTCACTGTGATAAAAAGAAGATCGTTGTTTAAGTGTGATAGAAGAAGATCATTGTTTGACTGTGATACAAGAAGATGGTTGTTTTACTGTGATTCAAAAAGATCGTTGTTTGACTGTGATACAAGAAGATCGTTGTTTCACTGTGATAAAAAGAAGATCGTTGTTTAAGTGTGATAGAAGAAGATCATTGTTTGACTGTGATACAAGAAGATCGTTGTTTGTCTGTGATACATGAAGATCGTTGTTTGATTGTGATACAAGTAGATCGTTGTTTGACTGTGATACAAGAAGATCGTTGTTTGACTGTAATACAAGAAGAACGTTGTTTGACTGTGATACAAGAAGATCGTTGTTTGACTGTCACACAATACGAACGTTGTTTGACTGTGACACAATAAGATCGTTGTTTCACTGTGATAAAGAAGATCGTTGTTTAAGTGTGATAGAAGAAGATCGTTGTTTGACTGTGATACAAGAAGATGGTTGTTTTACTGTGATTCAAAAGATCGTTGTTTGACTGTGATACAAGAAGATCGTTGTTTGACTGTGATACAAGTAGATCGTTGTTGTTTGACTGTCATACAAGAAGATCGTTGTTTGACTGTGATACAAGAAGATCGTTGTTTGACTGTGATACAAGTACATTGTTGTTTGACTGTGATACAAGAAGATCGTTATTTGACTGTTATACAAGTAGATCGTTGTTTGATTGTGATACATAAAGATCGTTTTTTGACTGTTATACAAGAAGATCGTTGTTTGACTGTGATACAAGTAGATCGTTGTTTGACTGTGGTACAAGAAGATCGTTGTTTGACTGTGACACAAGAAGATCGTTGTTTGATTGTGATACAAGAAGATCGTTGTTTGACTGTGATACAAGAAGATCGTTGTTTGACTGTGGTACAAGAAGATCGTTGTTTGATTGTGATACAAGAAGATCGTTGTTTGACTGTGATACAAGAAGGTCGTTGTTTGACTGTGATACAAGAAGATCGTTGTTTGACTGTGGTACAAGAAGATCGTTGTGTGACTGTGATACAAGAAGATCGTTGTTTGACTGTGATACAAGAAGATCGTTGTTTGACTGTGGTACAAGAAGATCGTTGTTTGACTGTGATACAAGAAGATCGTTGTTTGATTGTGATACAAGAAGATCGTTGTTTGACTGTGATACAAGAAGATCGTTGTTTGACTGTGGTACAAGAAGATCGTTGTTTGACTGTGATACAAGAAGATCGTTGTTTGACTGTGATACAAGAATATCGTTGTTTGACTGTGATACAAGAAGATCGTTGTTTGATTGTGTAGAAGAAGATCGTTGTTTGACTGTGGTACAAGAAGATCGTTGTTTGACTGTGATACAAGAAGATCGTTGTTTGATTGTGATACAAGAAGATCGTTATTTGACTGTGATACAAAAAGATCGTTATTTGTCTGTGATACAAGAAGATCGTTGTTTGACTGTGATACACGGTGATCGTTGTTTGACTGTGATACAAGAAGTTCGTTATTTGACTGTGGTACAAGAAGATCGTTGTTTGACTGTGATAAAAGGAAATCGTTGTTTGAATGTGATACAAGCAGATCGTTGTTTGATTGTGATACAAGGAGATCGTTGTTTGACTGTGATACAAGAAGATCGTTGTTTGTCTGTGATACATGAAGATCGTTGTTGATTGTGATACAAGTAGATCGTTGTTTGACTGTGATACAAGAAGATCGTTGTTTGACTGTAATACAAGAAGAACGTTGTTTGACTGTGATACAAGAAGATCGTTGTTTGACTGTCACACAAAGAACGTTGTTTGACTGTGACACAATAAGATCGTTGTTTCACTGTGATAAAAAGAAGATCGTTGTTTAAGTGTGATAGAAGAAGATCATTGTTTGACTGTGATACAAGAAGATGGTTGTTTTACTGTGATCAAAAAGATCGTTGTTTGACTGTGATACAAGAAGATCGTTGTTTCACTGTGATAAAAAGAAGATCGTTGTTTAAGTGTGATAGAAGAAGATCATTGTTTGACTGTGATACAAGAAGATCGTTGTTTGTCTGTGATACATGAAGATCGTTGTTTGATTGTGATACAAGTAGATCGTTGTTTGACTGTGATACAAGAAGATCGTTGTTTGACTGTAATACAAGAAGAACGTTGTTTGACTGTGATACAAGAAGATCGTTGTTTGACTGTCACACAATACGAACGTTGTTTGACTGTGACACAATAAGATCGTTGTTTCACTGTGATAAAAAGAAGATCGTTGTTTAAGTGTGATAGAAGAAGATCGTTGTTTGACTGTGATACAAGAAGATGGTTGTTTTACTGTGATTCAAAAAGATCGTTGTTTGACTGTGATACAAGAAGATCGTTGTTTGACTGTGATACAAGTAGATCGTTGTTTGACTGTCATACAAGAAGATCGTTGTTTGACTGTGATACAAGAAGATCGTTGTTTGACTGTGATACAAGTACATTGTTGTTTGACTGTGATACAAGAAGATCGTTATTTGACTGTTATACAAGTAGATCGTTGTTTGATTGTGATACATAAAGATCGTTTTTTGACTGTTATACAAGAAGATCGTTGTTTGACTGTTATACAAGTAGATCGTTGTTTGACTGTGATACAAGAAGATGGTTGTTTGACTGTGATACAAGAAGATCATTGTTTGACTGTAATACAAGAAGATCGTTGTTTGACTGTAATACAAGAAGATCATTGTTTTCACTGTAATACAAGAAGATCGTTGTTTGACTGTGATACAAGAAGATCGTTGTTTGACTGTGATACAAGAAGATTGTTGTTTGACTGTGATACAAGAAGATGTTATTTGACTGTGATACAAGAAGTTCGTTGTTTGACTGTGATACAAGAAGTTCGTTGTTTGACTGTGATACAAGAAAATCGTTGTTTGACTGTGATACAAGAAGATCGTTGTTTGACTGTGATACAAGAAGATTGTTGTTTGACTGTGATACAAGAAGATCATGTTTGACTGTAATACAAGAAGATCGTTGTTTGTCCGTCATACAAGAAGATCGTTGTTTGACTGTGATACAAGAAGATCGTTGTTTGAATGTGATAAAGAAGATCGTTGTTTGACTGTGATACAAGAAGTTCGTTGTTTGACTGTGATACAAGAAGATCGTTGTTTGACTGTGATACAAGAAGATCGTTGTTTGTCTGTGATACAAGAAGATCGTGTGTATGACTGTGATACACGGTGATCGTTGTTTGACTGTGATACAAGAAGATCGTTGTTTGACTGTGATACAAGAAGATCGTTGTTTGACTGTGATACAAGTAGATCGTTGTTTGACTGTGATACAAGAAGATCTTTGTTTGACTGTGATACACGGTGTGATTGTTGTTTGACTGTGATACAAGAAGATCGTTGTTTGACTGTGATAAAAGGAAATCGTTGTTTGAATGTTATATAAGAAGATCGTTGTTTGACTGTGATACAAGAAGATCATTGTTTGACTGTGATACAAGCAGATCGTTGTTTGATTGTGATACAAGGAGATCGTTGTTTGACTGTGATACAAGAAGATCGTTGTTTGTCTGTGATACATGAAGATCGTTGTTTGATTGTGATACAAGTAGATCGTTGTTTGACTGTGATACAAGAAGATCATGTTTGACTGTAATACAAGAAGATCGTTGTTTGACTGTAATACAAGAAGATCATTGTTTGACTGTGATACAAGAAGATCGTTGTTTGACTGTGATACAAGAAGATCGTTGTTTGACTGTGACACAATACGAACGTTGTTTGACTGTGATACAAGAAGATCGTTGTTGACTGTGACACAATACGAAGTTGTTTGACTGTGATACAAGAAGATCGTTGTTTGAATGTGATAAAAGAAAATCGATGTTTGACTGTGATACAAGAAGTTCGTTGTTTGACTGTGGTACAAGAAGATCGTTGTTTGATGTGATACAAGAAGATCGTTGTTTGATGTGATACAAGAAGATCGTTGTTTGACTGTGGTACAAGAAGATCGTTGTTTGATTGTGATATAAGAAGATCGTTGTTGATTGTGATACAAGAAGATCGTTGTTTGATTGTGATACAAGAAGATCGTGTTTGACTGTGGTACAAGAAGATCATTGTTTGACTGTGATACAAGAAGATCGTTGTTTGACTGTGATACAAGAAGATCGTTGTTTGACTGTGATACAAGAAGATTGTTGTTTGACTGTGATACAAGAAAATCGATGTTTGACTGTGATACAAGAAGTTCGTTGTTTGACTGTGATACAAGAAGATCGTTGTTTGACTGTGATACAAGAAGATCGTTGTTTGACTGTGATACAAGAAGATTGTTGTTTGACTGTGATACAAGAAGATGTTGTTTGACTGTGATACAAGAAGATCGTTGTTTGATTGTGATACAAGAAGATCGTTGTTTGACTGTGATACAAGAAGATGTTGTTTGACTGTGATACAAGAAGATCGTTGTTTGTCCGTAATACAAGAATATCGTTGTTTGACTGTGATACAAGAAGATCGTTGTTTGAATGTGATAAAGAAGATTGTTGTTTGACTGTGATACAAGAAGTTCGTTGTTTGACTGTGATACAAGAAGATCGTTGTTTGACTGTGATAGAAGAAGATTGTTGTTTAACTGTGATACAAGTAGATCGTTGTTTGACTGTGATACAAGTAGATCGTTGTTTGACTGTGATACAAGAAGATGTTGTTTGACTGTGATAAAAGAAGATGTTGTTTGACTGTGATACAAGAAGATCGTTGTTTGACTGTGATACAAGAAGATCGTTGTTTGACTGTGATACAAGAAGATTGTTGTTTGACTGTGATACAAGAAGTTCGTTGTTTGACTGTGATACAAGAAGATCGTTGTTTGACTGTGATACAAGAAGATCGTTGTTTGACTGTGATACAAGAAGATTGTTGTTTGACTGTGATACAAGAAGATTGTTGTTTGACTGTGATACAAGAAGATCGTTGTTTGATTGTGATACAAGAAGATCGTTGTTTGACTGTGATACAAGAAGATTGTTGTTTGACTGTGATACAAGAAGATCGTTGTTTGTCCGTAATACAAGAATATCGTTGTTTGACTGTGATAGATGAAGATCGTTGTTTGAATGTGATACACGGTGATCGTTGTTTGACTGTGATACAAGAAGATCGTTGTTTGACTGTGATACAAGAAGATCGTTGTTTGACTGTGATACAATAAGATCGTTGTTTGACTGTGATAGATGAAGATCGTTGTTTGAATGTGATACACGGTGATCGTTGTTTGACTGTGATACAAGAAGATCGTTGTTTGACTGTGATACAAGAAAATCGTTGTTTGACTGTGATACAAGTAGATCGTTGTTTGACTGTGATACAAGAAGATCGTTGTTTGACTGTTATACAAGAAGATCGTTGTTTGACTGTGATACAAGTAGATCGTTGTTTGACTGTGATACAAGAAGATCGTTGTTTGACTGTGATACAAGAAGATCGTTGTTTGACTGTGATACAAGTAGATCGTTGTTTGATTGTGATACAATAAGATGTTGTTTGACTGTGATACAAGAAGATGGTTGTTTGACTGTGATACAAGTAGATCGTTGTTTGACTGTTATACAAGTAGATCGTTGTTTGACTGTGATACAAGTAGATCGTTGTTTGACTGTGATACAAGAAGATGCTTCTTGACTGTTATACAAGAAGATCGTTGTTTGACTGTGATACAATAAGATCGTTTTTGACTGTGATACAAGAAGATTGTTGTTTGACTGTTATACAAGTAGATCGTTGTTTGACTGTGATACAAGAAGATGGTTGTTTGACTGTGATACAAGTAGATCATTGTTTGAATGTGATACAAGTAGATCGTTGTTTGACTGTGATACAAGAAGATCGTTGTTTGACTGTAATACAAGAAGAACGTTGTTTGACTGTGATACAAGAAGATCGTTGTTTGACTGTGACACAATACGAACGTTGTTTGACTGTGACACAATAAGATCGTTGTTTCACTGTGATAAAAAGAAGATCGTTGTTTAAGTGTGATAGAAGAAGATCATTGTTTGACTGTGATACAAGAAGATCGTTGTTTGACTGTGATACAAGAAGATGGTTGTTTGACTGTGATTCAAAAAGATCGTTGTTTGACTGTGATACAAGAAGATCGTTGTTTGACTGTGATACAAGTAGATCGTTGTTTGACTGTCATACAAGAAGATCGTTGTTTGACTGTGATACAAGAAGATCGTTGTTTGACTGTGATAACATGTACATTGTTGTTTGACTGTGATACAAGAAGATCGTTATTTGACTGTATACAAGTAGATCGTTGTTTGATTGTGATACATAAAGATCGTTTTTTGACTGTTATACAGGAAGATCGTTGTTTGACTGTTATACAAGTAGATCGTTGTTTGACTGTGATACAAGAAGATGGTTGTTTGACTGTGATACAAGAAGATCATGTGTTTGACTGTAATACAAGAAGATCGTGTTTGACTGTAATACAAGAAGATCATTGTTTCACTGTAATACAAGAAGATCGTTGTTTGACTGTGATACAAGAAGATCGTTGTTTGACTGTGATACAAGAAGATTGTTGTTTGACTGTGATACAAGAAGATTGTTATTTGACTGTGATACAAGAAGTTCGTTGTTTGACTGTGATACAAGAAGTTCGTTGTTTGACTGTGATACAAGAAGATCGTTGTTTGACTGTGATACAAGAAGATCGTTGTTTGACTGTGATACAAGAAGATTGTTGTTTGACTGTGATACAAGAAGATCTTGTTTGACTGTAATACAAGAAGATCGTTGTTTGTCTGTCATACAAGAAGATCGTTGTTTGACTGTGATACAAGAAGATCGTTGTTTGAATGTGATAAAAGAAGATCGTTGTATGACTGTGATACACGGTGATCGTTGTTTGACTGTGATACAAGAAGATCGTTGTTTGACTGTGATACAAGAAGATCGTTGTTTGACTGTGATACAAGTAGATCGTTGTTTGACTGTGATACAAGAAGATCTTTGTTTGACTGTGATACACGGTGATCGTTGTTGACTGTGATACAAGAAGATCGTTGTTTGACTGTTATACAAGTAGATCGTTGTTTGATTGTGATACAAAAAGATCGTTTTTTGACTGTTATACAAGAAGATCGTTGTTTGACTGTGATAAAAGGAAATCGTTGTTTGAATGTTATATAAGAAGTTCGTTATTTGACTGTATACAAGAAGATCGTTGTTTGTCCGTAATACAAGAAGATCGTTGTTTGACTGTGATACAAGAAGATCGTTGTTTGAATGTGATAAAAGAAATCGATGTTTGACTGTGATACAAGAAGTTCGTTGTTTGACTGTGTACAAGAAGATCGTTGTTTGATTGTGATACAAGAAGATCGTTGTTTGATTGTGATACAAGAAGATCGTTGTTTGACTGTGGTACAAGAAGATCGTTGTTTGATTGTGATATAAGAAGATCGTTGTTTGATTGTGATACAAGAAGATCGTTGTTTGATTGTGATACAAGAAGATCGTTGTTTGACTGTGGTACAAGAAGATCATTGTTTGACTGTGATACAAGAAGATCGTTGTTTGACTGTGATACAAGAAGATCGTTGTTTGACTGTGATACAAGAAGATTGTTGTTTGACTGTGATACAAGAAAATCGATGTTTGACTGTGATACAAGAAGTTCGTTGTTTGACTGTGATACAAGAAGATCGTTGTTTGACTGTGATACAAGAAGATGGTTGTTTGACTGTGATACAAGAAGATTGTTGTTTGACTGTGATACAAGAAGATTGTTGTTTGACTGTGATACAAGAAGATCGTTGTTTGATTGTGATACAAGAAGATCGTTGTTTGACTGTGATACAAGAAGATTGTTGTTTGACTGTGATACAAGAAGATCGTTGTTTGTCCGTAATACAAGAATATCGTTGTTTGACTGTGATACAAGAAGATCGTTGTTTGAATGTGATAAAGAAGATTGTTGTTTGACTGTGATACAAGAAGTTCGTTGTTTGACTGTGATACAAGAAGATCGTTGTTTGACTGTGATAGAAGAAGATCGTTGTTTAACTGTGATACAAGTAGATCGTTGTTTGACTGTGATACAAGTAGATCGTTGTTTGACTGTGATACAAGAAGATTGTTGTTTGACTGTGATAAAAGAAGATTGTTGTTTGACTGTGATACAAGAAGATCGTTGTTTGACTGTGATACAAGAAGATCGTTGTTTGACTGTGATACAAGAAGATTGTTGTTTGACTGTGATACAAGAAGTTCGTTGTTTGACTGTGATACAAGAAGATCGTTGTTTGACTGTGATACAAGAAGATCGTTGTTTGACTGTGATACAAGAAGATTGTTGTTTGACTGTGATACAAGAAGATTGTTGTTTGACTGTGATACAAGAAGATCGTTGTTTGATTGTGATACAAGAAGATCGTTGTTTGACTGTGATACAAGAAGATTGTTGTTTGACTGTGATACAAGAAGATCGTTGTTTGTCCGTAATACAAGAATATCGTTGTTTGACTGTGATACAAGAAGATCGTTGTTTGAATGTGATAAAAGAAGATTGTTGTTTGACTGTGATACAAGAAGATCGTTGTTTGACTGTGATACAATAAGATCGTTGTTTGACTGTGATAGATGAAGATCGTTGTTTGAATGTGATACACGGTGATCGTTGTTTGACTGTGATACAAGAAGATCGTTGTTTGACTGTGATACAAGAAAATCGTTGTTTGACTGTGATACAAGTAGATCGTTGTTTGACTGTGATACAAGAAGATCGTTGTTTGACTGTTATACAAGAAGATCGTTGTTTGACTGTGATACAAGTAGATCGTTGTTTGACTGTGATACAAGAAGATCGTTGTTTGACTGTGATACAAGAAGATCGTTGTTTGACTGTGATACAAGTAGATCGTTGTTTATGTGATACAATAAGATGGTTGTTTGACTGTGATACAAGAAGATGGTTGTTTGACTGTGATACAAGTAGATCGTTTTTGACTGTTATACAAGTAGATCGTTGTTTGACTGTGATACAAGTAGATCGTTGTTTGACTGTGATACAAGAAGATGCTTCTTTGACTGTTATACAAGAAGATCGTTGTTTGACTGTGATACAATAAGATCGTTTTTTGACTGTTATACAAGAAGATCGTTGTTTGACTGTTATACAAGTAGATCGTTGTTTGACTGTGATACAAGAAGATGGTTGTTTGACTGTGATACAAGTAGATCATTGTTTGAATGTGATACAAGAAGATCGTTGTTTGACTGTGATACAAGTAGATCGTTGTTTGACTGTGGTACAAGAAGATCGTTGTTTGATTGTGATACAAGAAGATCGTTGTTTGATTGTGATACAAGAAGATCGTTATTTGACTGTGATACAAGAAGATCGTTGTTTGACTGTGATACAAGAAGATCGTTATTTGATGTGATACAAGAAGATCGTTGATTGACTGTGATACAAGTAGATCGTTGTTTGACTGTGGTACAAGAAGATCGTTGTTTGATTGTGATACAAGAAGATCGTTGTTTGACTGTGATACAAGAAGATCGTTGTTTGACTGTGATACAAGTAGATCGTTGTTTGACTGTGTACAAGAAGATCGTTGTTTGACTGTGACACAAGAAGATCGTTGTTTGATTGTGATACAAGAAGATCGTTGTTTGACTGTGATACAAGAAGATCGTTGTTTGACTATGGTACAAGAAGATCGTTGTTTGATTGTGATACAAGAAGATCGTTGTTTGACTGTGATACAAGAAGGTCGTTGTTTGACTGTGATACAAGAAGATCGTTGTTTGACTGTGGTACAAGAAGATCGTTGTGTGACTGTGATACAAGAAGATCGTTGTTTGACTGTGATACAAGAAGATCGTTGTTTGACTGTGTACAAGAAGATCGTTGTTTGACTGTGATACAAGAAGATCGTTGTTTGATTGTGATACAAGAAGATCGTTGTTTGACTGTGATACAAGAAGATCGTTGTTTGACTGTGGTACAAGAAGATCGTTGTTTGACTGTGATACAAGAAGATCGTTGTTTGACTGTGATACAAGAATATCGTTGTTTGACTGTGATACAAGAAGATCGTTGTTTGATTGTGGTAGAAGAAGATCGTTGTTTGACTGTGGTACAAGAAGATCGTTGTTTGACTGTGATACAAGAAGATCGTTGTTTGATTGTGATACAAGAAGATCGTTATTTGACTGTGATACAAGAAGATCGTTATTTGTCTGTGATACAAGAAGATCGTTGTTTGACTGTGATACACGGTGATCGTTGTTTGACTGTGATACAAGAAGTTCGTTATTTGACTGTGGTACAAGAAGATCGTTGTTTGACTGTGATAAAAGGAAATCGTTGTTTGAATGTGATACAAGCAGATCGTTGTTTGATTGTGATACAAGGAGATCGTTGTTTGACTGTGATACAAGAAGATCGTTGTTTGTCTGTGATACATGAAGATCGTTGTTTGATTGTGATACAAGTAGATCGTTGTTTGACTGTGATACAAGAAGATCGTTGTTTGACTGTAATACAAGAAGAACGTTGTTTGACTGTGATACAAGAAGATCGTTGTTTGACTGTGACACAATACGAACGTTGTTTGACTGTGACACAATAAGATCGTTGTTTCACTGTGATAAAAAGAAGATCGTTGTTTAAGTGTGATAGAAGAAGATCATTGTTTGACTGTGATACAAGAAGATCGTTGTTTGACTGTGATACAAGAAGATGGTTGTTTGACTGTGATTCAAAAAGATCGTTGTTTGACTGTGATACAAGAAGATCGTTGTTTGACTGTGATACAAGTAGATCGTTGTTTGACTGTCATACAAGTAGATCGTTGTTTGACTGTGATACAAGTACATTGTTGTTTGACTGTGATACAAGAAGATCGTTATTTGACTGTTATACAAGTAGATCGTTGTTTGATTGTGATACATAAAGATCGTTTTTTGACTGTGATACAAGTAGATCGTTGTTTGACTGTTATACAAGTAGATCGTTGTTTGACTGTGATACAAGAAGATGGTTGTTTGACTGTGATACAAGAAGATCATTGTTTGACTGTAATACAAGAAGATCGTGGTTTGACTGTAATACAAGAAGATCATTGTTTCACTGTAATACAAGAAGATCGTTGTTTGACTGTGATACAAGAAGATCGTTGTTTGACTGTGATACAAGAAGATTGTTGTTTGACTGTGATACAAGAAGATTGTTATTTGACTGTGATACAAGAAGTTCGTTGTTTGACTGTGATACGAGAAGATCGTTGTTTGACTGTGATACAAGAAGATCGTTGTTTGACTGTGATACAAGAAGATTGTTGTTTGACTGTGATACAAGAAGATGTTGTTTGACTGTGATACAAGAAGATCGTTGTTTGATTGTGATACAAGAAGATCGTTGTTTGACTGTGATACAAGAAGTTTGTTGTTTGACTGTGATACAAGAAGATCGTTGTTTGTCCGTAATACAAGAATATCGTTGATTGACTGTGATACCAGAAGATCGTTGTTTGAATGTGATAAAAGAAGATCGTTGTTTGACTGTGATACAAGAAGTTCGTTCTTTGACTGTGATACAAGAAGATCGTTGTTTGACTGTGATACAAGAAGATCGTTGTTTGACTGTGATACAAGAAGATCGTTGTTTGACTGTGATACACGGTTATCGTTGTTTGACTGTGATACAAGAAGATCGTTGTTTGACTGTGATACACGGTGATCGTTGTTTGACTGTGATACAAGAAAATCGTTGTTTGACTGTGATACAAGTAGATCGTTGTTTGACTGTGATACAAGAAGATCGTTGTTTGACTGTTATACAAGAAGATCGTTGTTTGACTGTGATACAAGTAGATCGTTGTTTGACTGTGATACAAGCAGATCGTTATTTGACTGTTATACAAGAAGATCGTTGTTTGACTGTGATACAAGAAGATCGTTGTTTGACTGTGATACAAGTAGATCGTTGTTTGATTGTGATACAATAGGATGGTTGTTTGACTGTGATACAAGAAGATGGTTGTTTGACTGTGATACAAGTAGATCGTTGTTTGACTGTTATACAAGTAGATCGTTGTTTGACTGTGATACAAGTAGATCGTTGTTTGACTGTGATACAAGAAGATGCTTCTTTGACTGTTATACAAGAAGATCGTTGTTTGATTGTGATACAATAAGATCGTTTTTGACTGTTATACAAGAAGATCGTTGTTTGACTGTTATACAAGTAGATCGTTGTTTGACTGTGATACAAGAAGATGGTTGTTTGACTGTGATACAAGAAGATCATTGTTTGACTGTGATACAAGAAGATCGTTGTTGACTGTGATACAAGTAGATCGTTGTTTGACTGTGGTACAAGAAGATCGTTGTTTGATTGTGATACAAGAAGTTCGTTGTTTGATTGTGATACAAGAAGATCGTTATTTGACTGTGATACAAGAAGATCGTTGTTTGACTGTGATACAAGAAGATCGTTGTTTGACTGTGATACAAGTAGATCGTTGTTTGACTGTGGTACAAGAAGATCGTTGTTTGATTGTGATACAAGAAGATCGTTGTTTGACTGTGATACAAGAAGATCGTTGTTTGACTGTGATACAAGTAGATCGTTGTTTGGCTGTGGTACAAGAAGAGCGTTGTTTGACTGTGATACAAGAAGATCGTTGTTTGATTGTGATACAAGAAGATCGTTGTTTGACTATGATACAAGAAGATCGTTGTTTGACTGTGGTACAAGAAGATCGTTGTTTGATTGTGATACAAGAAGATCGTTGTTTGACTGTGATACAAGAAGATCGTTGTTTGACTGTGATACAAGAAGATCGTTCTTTGACTGTGGTACAAGAAGATCGTTGTTTGACTGTGATACAAGAAGATCGTTGTTTGACTGTGATACAAGAAGATCGTTGTTTGACTGTGGTACAAGAAGATCGTTGTTTGACTGTGATACAAGAAGATCGTTGTTTGATTGTGATACAAGAAGATCGTTGTTTGACTGTGATACAAGAAGATCGTTGTTTGACTGTGGTACAAGAAGATCGTTGTTTGACTGTGATACAAGAAGATCGTTGTTTGACTGTGATACAAGAAGATCGTTGTTTGATTGTGATACAAGAAGATCGTTGTTTGACTGTGATACAAGAAGATCGTTGTTTGATTGTGATACAAGAAGATCGTTGTTTGACTGTGATACAAGAAGATCGTTGTTTGACTGTGGTACAAGAAGATCGTTGTTTGACTGTGATACAAGAAGATTGTTGTTTGATTGTGATACAAGAAGATCGTTGTTTGACTGTGATACAAGAAGATCGTTGTTTGATTGTGGTACAAGAAGATCGTTGTTTGACTGTGATACAAGAAGATCGTTGTTTGATTGTGATACAAGAAGATCGTTGTTTGACTGTGATACAAGAAGATCGTTGTTTGACTGTGATACAAGAAGATCGTTGTTTGACTGTGATACAAGAAGATCGTTGTTTGACTGTGATACAAGAAGATCGTTATTTGACTGTGATACAAGTAGATCGTTGTTTGATTGTGATACAAGAAGATCGTTATTTGACTGTGATACAAGTAGATCGTTGTTTGATTGTGATACAAGAAGATCGTTATTTGACTGTGATACAAGTAGATCGTTGTTTGACTGTGATACAAGAAGATCGTTGTTTGATTGTGATACAAGAAGATCGTTGTTTGACTGTGATACAAGAAGTTCGTTGTTTGACTGTGATACAAAAAGATCGTTGTTTGATTGTGGTACAAGAAGATCGTTGTTTGACTGTGATACAAGAAGATCGTTGTTTGATTGTGATACAAGAAGATCGTTGTTTGACTGTGATACAAGAAGATCGTTGTTTGACTGTGAGACAAGAAGATCGTTGTTTGACTGTGATACAAGAAGAACGTTGTTTGACTGTGATACAAGAAGATCGTTATTTGACTGTGATACAAGTAGATCATTGTTTGATTGTGATACAAGTAGATCGTTGTTTGATTGTGATACAAGTAGATCGTTGTTTGAGTGTGATACAAGAAGATCGTTGTTTGATTGTGATACAAGTAGATCGTTGTTACACTTCTTGACTTTCCAACCATGGATGACAGAATGAAGATCTGGAAAGCACGAGCATACCTGAAGATTAGTACAGATAAAGAGCATCCATTGCACCACGTGCTCAACATAGGGAAAGGTTCCAGGCTATAACGAGGAAAATCATGGGTGGGCCGAGCAGAAGATGTCATCAAACAGGTCTGTGGGCTTACCAATATCAGCGTTGGTGAGGAGTGGATACCGGTGCCTACGTCGTTCAAGGGGATTTCTCGTGTATTGCCACACTCGACAGGAAAAGTAGGGAACAGAACCCGGTCGTGGTTAATGCTGAGGTCAACGGTCTCATCTGCGATAACACCGATGATAAAGATGCAGTCATCTACACAGACGGATCTGTAAGACGACACCAAAGAAGTGCATGGGCATTTACAGCACGCTCGGCAGGCTGAATAGTTAAAGAAGACAGTGGTGCATACGTCATGACCACGAGTAATATGACAATGGAGGTGATGGCAGTGACCAAGGCATTCTTTCTCTCTCTCTCTCTCCCTCTCTCTGCGATCAAGACTCGATCAGAGTAGGATTCCAGACTCTCTCATGAAGTCAGCTGTCTGTTTAAGTGAATCGATTGCACCATATAGTTTTTTCTTCCAGGGAGGTAGCCGTGGACCACTTTGCTCTTCTCAGGTTTGTGTACTGGAGGCAATCCTGTAGAACATGTTTTGTAGTCATATTGTCCAGTGTACAGTGGCATAGGCTGGCTGTACCTATTTTGAATTTGGTGAACACGTGATTTCTCATTCTATTGTGCCCAGTGCGTTGGCGAAGTATGATGACTTGATCCCTCCTTGATAGTTGATGGTATCCGTCACTCTCCTTATGCTTTGGGTGTTCTCGTTTCCATTTTTCATGGAGCTGACCTTTGAGGATGGATTTGGCTTCATCATAACTGAGCGGATGGTTCTCTTGTGGTAATCTCCCTCCCTCTTTAGCTAATTTGTCTGCGCGTTCGTTCCCGTGTATATTATAGTGTGATGGTATCCACTGAATGACTACTCTCTGGAAGTTATTGCATAGTTGGTCCAATACTTTTATTGTTCCAGACGGCGATACGTGGATTGTTCGCTATGATCCCACAACTAAGTGGCAAACTGCTTACTGACAATTATCATCATCATCACCAAAAGGCAAAAAAATTCGTCTTCAAAAGTTGAAAGTGAAGACAATGTTGGTGTGTTTCTACAACAGTAAATGAGCTATCCACAAAGAATTGATTCCAGAGGGACAGACTGTCACTGCCAACATTTATTTTAATATTTTGAACCGACCATTGACAAGGACTTAACAAGCATCAACGCCTGGCAGTTTACTCCTTATAATGCTCCAGCTGACCAGGGCGTAGTTATACACGAATGTTAGGCCCAGTAATAAGTGTGTGTTCTCAATCATCCACTTTATTCTCCAGAGTTGTCTCCCTGCGATTATTTACTATTCCTACAATTAAAATGACCATTGAAAGGACACTTTTTTGACGATACTTATGAAATCCAAAGGGCCGTAACCTCGACTTTAAGGGTCATACCAACAGAAACACTGCATAGTTCGTTCCAGTGTTTGCTAGATCGTGCCACTCGTTGTTTCACAACGTGCTTACTTTGTATAAAATAGTTTACGTCTTCAACTGTTTTTTTTTATTTTATGTGTGTATTAAACGAGTCTCATTACTTAAATATCGAATCTGAAATAGAAATAAATAAATTCTCAAATAATTAGGAAGACTGGGCCATCCCGAGGTAAAATGGCGGCCTCGTGGTTTAAAGGTTCGGGGCTCAACCCTGCCAAACGTATTGGAAATGTGTTTCACTTCAAATCTGTGGCTTCTTCGTGGCTTTACATTGGTCTCTGGCTTTGTGATATCCGATGGAGAGCAACCTCATTGTTTGCTTTGGTTCTTTAAACCCAAGTAAGAGTTGCCTATATATATGTATCTAATGTTTCTTTAGTTACATTTTATCTACACGTTTTAGTCGTACTTTCTTTACACACAGCTTAAGAACCGTTCTTTTTTTTTCTTTTGTTTTGTTGCTTTATGGCGTATTTTTGTTTTTCTACTTGCATGATGGTATGTGATGACCGTGGCTACTTTATAGATTTCTTCTGATTTTTACAGATTTGTGTTCTGTTCTGTTTGTTTTGGTCCCGGTTGAAAACAATCTAAGTCCAAACATTGGTTCTCTATTTATTCTTGTCTTGCTGGATGATATAAACTTTAATCTTAATTCTATCTAATTCAGCTTTGCCGCAGAGATGCCATTCTTCCATTTGTATTCCTATTACACGAGGCCAACCCACTTTCTCCAAGAAAAGCTACGGTACCCATTGTCAGTGACTAATTTGGCCCAGAAATCATTTCGGTCCTGACAAAAAACATTACGCCCCGCTAGAAGTGAACCACGAAACCTATGATGAATTGGTCAGCGCGCCAACCACTCTACCACAGCCGCTTCTTGTTTACATTGCCCCACAGGATCTGTGGTTATAATAATAATTATAAAAGTTAGGTCTAATTTATTATTAATGTATTATATTATAAATAATTAGTTATTGTTATCTACACACCGTGAGTTAGCCTATTACCCTTATTATTTCTATCTTGTTCAGATTTCTGTTTTCCCATTTGGGTAACGATATTTTTTGCACCGATTACTTAAACTCTTTATAAAACTGTAACGACTTCATGTTTTATGTTTTCTTTGTTCTTGCAAAATTAATCACCGACATATATAGATCTGTCATAACTCCACGATGGCTTCTTTAATTATACGAATTAACCTTTAATTGTTAGCCAACGCAAAGTGCAAACAACCATTAATATCCTATCCTGACAGACGAAATTAAACAAAGTTATGGAAAGACAAAAAATACAAATTTTGCGATTAATAATACATGCTAGGAAAGCGGAGATTTGATCTTGGTAAATTATGAAAAATAAAAAGGGTTGAGTTGTCGATAGAACACCCACAGGCAAGCTCTTTGTTCTGTGGAACAGTGTACGCGCATGTGTATCCTTTGTGTGCGAGTGTGAAGCTACGACTGACTGAGCAGTTAAATTGGTTTCCGTTAACAAGTACAGTGATGATGATGTTAATTTAGAGCCCTCTAGTTCATTAATTTCTTTGCATTTTTCTCCACGATCAATAGCGTGGTACGAGTAAAATTTAGTATTTGAGGAAACGAAAGATAAGTGAATTTTACTAGCAGGTTGCATGAACAATCCGAATTTGTGTTTTTATTTTTTTGGAATGAAATAGTTAGGAGTGCCCTTAGTGTGATTAGGTCATCATCATCATGTGCTATACAGGTTGGCGTAGGCGATCAGGCCTTTCCACAATCTTCTATCTACAGTGCGTCGTATCAGTTCTGTTGTTGGCTGTTTTCCATGCCATGACACCAAGCTATCCAGTATTTACTCCCTTTGTCTTCCGCGATCTCTCTTTTCCTGTATTTTACCAGTTGTAACCAAGTATTCCAACGTTCCTCTTCTCATGATGTGCCCGAAAAATGTTGATTGTTTCTTTCTGATGTTTTTAGGAGCTCCCGTTGCGTTTTGTTCATTCGTTGATAGCTATTAGTTCTGTTACAGCTCACAATAATAAATGAACTGCCAAGGGTGGCACTAAGGGTGGTACTAAGGGTGGTACTATAGGGTGGCACTAAGGGTGGTACTGAAGGGTGGCACTAATGGTGGTACTGAAGGGTGATACTATAGGGTGGTACTGAAGGGTGGCACTAATGGTGGTACTGAAGAGTGATACTATAGGGTGGTACTGAAGGGTGGCACTAATGGTGGTACTGAAGGGTGATACTAATGGTGGTACTGAAGGGTGGCACTATGGGTGGTACTGAAGGGTGGCACTAAGGGTGGTACTGAAGGGTGGTACTGAAGGGGCACTAAGGGTGGTACTGAAGGGTGGCACTAGGGTGGTACTGAAGGGTGGCACTAAGGGTGGTACTGAAGGGTGATACTAAGGGTGGTACTGAAGAGTGGCACTAATGGTGGTACTGAAGGGTGGCACTAAGGGTGGTACTGAAGGGTGGTACTAATGGTGGTACTGAAGGGTGGCACTAAGGGTAGTACTGAAGGGTGGTACTAATGGTGGTACTGAAGGGTGGCACTAAGGGTGGAACTGAAGGGTGGTACTAAGGGTGGTACTGAAGGGTGGCACTAAGGGTGGTACTGAAGGGTGGCACTAAGGGTGGTACTGAAGGGTGGCACTAAGGGTGGTACTGAAGGCTGGCACTAAGGGTGGTACTGAAGGGTGGCACTAAGGGTGGTACTGAAGGGTGGCACTAAGGGTGGTACTGAAGGGTGGCACTAAGGGTGGTACTGAAGGGTGATACTATTGGGTGATACTGAAGGGTGGCACTAAGGGTGGTACTGAAGGGTGGTACTAAGGGTGGTACTGAAGGGTGGCACTAAGGGTGGTACTGAAGGGTGGCACTAAGGGTGGTACTGAAGGGTGGCACTAAGGGTGGTACTGAAGGGTGGCACTAAGGGTGGTACTAAAGGGTGGCACTAAAGGTGGTACTGAAGGTGGTACTGAAGGGTGGTACTAAGGGTGGTACTGAAGGGTGGCACTAAGGGTGGTACTGAAGGGTGGCACTAAGGGTGGTACTGAAGGGTGGCACTAACAGTGGTACTGAAGGGTGGCACTAAGGGTGGTACTGAAGGGTGGCACTAAGGGTGGTACTGAAGGGTGGCACTAAGGGTGGTACTGAAGGGTGGCACTAAGGGTGGTACTGAAGGGTGGTACTAAGGGTGGTACTGAAGGGTGGTACTGAAGGGTGGCACTAAGGGTGGTACTGAACGGTGGCACTAAGGGTGGTACTGAAGGGTGGTACTAAGGGTGGTACTGAAGGGTGGCACTAAGGGTGGTACTGAAGGGTGGCACTAATGGTGGTACTGAAGGGTGGCACTAATGGTGGTACTTAAGGGTGGCACTAAGGGTGGTACTGAAGGGTTGCACTAATGGTGGTACTGAAGGGTGGCACTAAGGGTGGTACTTAAGGGTGGCACTAATGGTGGTACTGAAGGGTGGCACTAAGGGTGGTACTGAAGGGTGGCACTAAGGGTGGTACTGAAGTGTGGCACTAATGGTGGTACTGAAGGGTGGCACTAAGGGTGGTACTGAAGGGTGGCACTAAGGGTGGTTCTGAAGGGTGGCACTAATGGTGGTACTGAAGGGTGGCACTAAGGGTGGTACTGAACGGTGGCACTAAGGGTGGTACTGAAGAGGGATACTATAGGGTGGTACTGAAGGGTGGCACTAATGGTGGTACTGAAGGGTGGCACAAAGGGTGGTACTGAAGGGTGGCACTAATGGTGGTACTGAAGGGTGGCACTAAGGGTGGTATTGAAGGGTGGCACTAATGGTGGTACTGAAGGGTGATACTATAGGGTGGTACTGAAGGGTGGCACTAAGGGTGATATTGAAGGGTGGCACTAAGGGTGGTACTGAAGGGTGATACTAAGGGTGATATTGAAGGGTGGCACTAAGGGTGGTACTGAAGGGTGACACTAAGGGTGATATTGAAGGGTGGCACTAAGGGTGGTACTGAAGGGTGATACTAAGGGTGATATTGAAGGGTGGCACTAAGGGTGGTACTGAAGGGTGATACTAAGGGTGATATTGAAGGGTGGCTCTAAGGGTGGTACTGAATGGTGGCACTAAGGGTGGTACTGAAGGGTGGCACTAACGGTGGTACTGAAGAGTGATACTAAGGGTGATATTGAAGGGTGGCACTAAGGGTGGTACTGAAGGGTGGCACTAAGGGTGGTACTGAAGAGTGATACTAAGGGTGATATTGAAGGGTGGCACTAAGTGTGGTACTGAAGGGTGGCACTAAGGGTGGTACTGAAGGGTGGCACTAAGGGTGGTACTGAAGAGTGATACTAAGGGTGATATTGAAGGGTGGCACTAAGGGTGGTACTGAAGGGTGGCACTAAGGGTGGTACTGAAGGGTGGCACTAAGGGTGGTACTGAAGGGTGGCACTAAGGGTGGTACTGAAGAGTGATACTAAGGGTGATATTGAAGGGTGGCACTAAGGGATGTACAAAAGAGTGGCACTAATGGTGGTACTGAAGAGTGATACTAAGGGTGATATTGAAGGGTGGCACTAAGGGATGTACAAAAGAGTGGCACTAATGGTGGTACTGAAGAGTGATACTAAGGGTGATATTGAAGGGTGGCACTAAGGGATGTACAAAAGAGTGGCACTAATGGCGGTACTGAAGAGTGATACTAAGGGTGATATTGATGGGTGGCACTAAGGGATGTACAAAAGAGTGGCACTAATGGTGGTACTGAAGAGTGATACTAAGGGTGATATTGAAGGGTGGCACTAAGGGATGTACAAAAGAGTGGCACTAATGGTGGTACTGAAGCGTGATACTAAGGGTGATACTGAAGGATTGTACTGAATGGTGGTACTGAAGAGTGATACTAAGGGTGATATTGAAGGGTGGCACTAAGGGATGTACAAAGGAGTGGCACTAATGGTGGTACTGAAGAGTGATACTAAGGGTGATATTGAAGGGTGGCACTAAGGGATGTACAAAAGAGTGGCACTAATGGTGGTACTGAAGAGTGATACTAAGGGTGATATTGAAGGGTGGCACTAAGGGATGTACAAAAGAGTGGCACTAATGGTGGTACTGAAGGGTGATACTATAGGGTGATACTGAGGGTGGCACTAAGGGATGTACAAAAGAGTGGCACTAATGGTGGTACTGAAGAGTGATACTATAGGGTGATACTGAAGGGTGGCACTAAGGGATGTACAAAAGAGTGGCACTAATGGTGGTACTGAAGAGTGATACTATAGGGTGATATTGAAGGGTGGCACTAAGGGATGTACAAAAGAGTGGCACTAATGGTGGTACTGAAGAGTGATACTAAGGGTGATATTGAAGGGTGGCACTAAGGGATGTACAAAAGAGTGGCACTAATGGTGGTACTGAAGAGTGATACTAAGGGTGATATTGAAGGGTGGCACTAAGGGATGTACAAAAGAGTGGCACAAATGGTGGTACTGAAGAGTGACACTAAGGGTGGTACTGAAGGGTGGCACTAAGGGTGGTACTGAATGGTGGCACTAAGCTTGGTCCTGAAGAGTGATACTAAGGGTGATATTGAAGGGTGGCACTAAGGGATGTACAAAAGAGTGGCACTAATGGTGGTACTGAAGAGTGATACTAAGGGTGATATTGAAGGGTGACACTAAGGGATGTACAAAAGAGTGGCACTAATGGTGGTACTGAAGAGTGATACTAAGGGTGATATTGAAGGGTGACACTAAGGGATGCACAAAAGAGTGGCACTAATGGTGGTACTGAAAGTGATACTAAGGGTGATATTGAAGGATTGTACTGAAGGGTGGTACTGAAGAGTGATACTATAGGGTGATATTGAAGGGTGGCACTAAGGGATGTACAAAAGAGTGGCACTAATGGTGGTACTGAAGAGTGATACTAAGGGTGATACTGAAGGATTGTACTGAAGGGTGGTACTGAAGAGTGATACTATAGGGTGATATTGAAGGGTGGCATTAAGGGATGTACAAAAGAGTGGCACTAATGGTGGTACTGAAGAGTGATACTATAGGGTGATATTGAAGGGTGGCACTAAGGGATGTACAAAAGAGTGGCACTGAGGGATGGTACAGAAGGGTGGTACAGAAGGGTATTACTGAATGGTGGTACTGAAGAGTGATACTAAGGGTGATATTGAAGGGTGGCACTAAGGGATGTACAAAAGAGTGGCACTAATGGTGGTACTGAAGGATTGTACTGAAGGGTGGTACTGAAGGATTGTACTGAAGGGTGGTACTGAAGGATTGTACTGAAGGGTGGTACTGAAGGATTGTACTGAAGGGTGGTACTGAAGAGTGATACTAAGGGTGATATTGAAGGGTGGCACTAAGGGATGCACAAAAGAGTGGCACTAATGGTGGTACTGAAGAGTGATACTAAGGGTGATATTGAAGGGTGGCACTAAGGGATGTACAAAAGAGTGGCACTAATGGTGGTACTGAAGAGTGATACTAAGGGTGATATTGAAGGGTGGCACTAAGGGATGTACAAAAGAGTGGCACTGAGGGATGGTACAGAAGGGTGGTGCAGAAGGGTATTACTGAATGGTGGTACTGAAGAGTGATACTAAGGGTGATATTGAAGGGTGGCACTAAGGGATGTACAAAAGAGTGGCACTAATGGTGTTACTGAAGAGTGATACTAAGGGTGATATTGAAGGGTGGCACTAAGGGATGTACAAAAGAGTGGCACTAATGGTGGTACTGAAGAGTGATACTAAGGGTGATATTGAAGGGTGGCACTTAGGGATGCACAAAAGAGTGGCACTGAGGGATGGTACAGAGGGGTATTACTGAAGGGTGGTACTGAATGGTGGCACTGAAGGATGTTACTGAAGGGTGGTACAGAAGGGTGGTACAGAAGGTTGGTACAAATGAGTGGTACTGAAGAGTGATACTAAGGGTGATATTGAAGGGTGGCACTAAGGGATGTACAAAGAGTGGCACTGAGGGATGGTACAGAAGGGTGGTACAGAAGGGTATTACTGAATGGTGGTACTGAATGGTGACACTGAAGGATGGTACTGAAGGGTGGTACAGAAGGATGGTACAGAAGGTTGGTACAAATGAGTGGCACTGAAGGATAGTACAGAAGGTTGGCACTGAAGGATGGTACAGAAGGGTGGTACTGAAGGGTGGTACTAAGAGTGGTACTGAACGATAGTACTGAAAGGTGGCACTAAGGGTGGTACTAAGGGAGGCAGTAATGGTGGTACTGAAGGATTGTACTGAAGGGTGGTACTGAATGGTGGTACTGTAGGGTGTTACTGGGGTTGCACTGAATGATTATACTGAAGGGTGGCACTAAGGGCGGCATTAATGGTGGCATTAAAGGTAGTACTGAAGGGTGGTATTAAGATGATATTAAGGGTGATACTATGGGTGACACTAGGTTGGTACTAAAGAAGGCACTAAGGGTGGTACTCTAGGGTGGTACCAAGGGTAGCACTAAGGGTGATAATAAGGGTGGCAATAAGGATGGCACTAAGAATGGTAATAAGGGTGATACAACGAGCGACATTGAAGAGTGGTACTAAGGGTGGCACAAAGTGTGACACCAGGGGTGGCACTGCAGTGTTATGTCGTCTCAGAAACAGAAAGTACATATATCAAATCACTTTTGAAGCTATTTGGGTTCCCATCATCACCCACAACACCCGCCTCCCCCGAGATCCATGATCCCAAATTACCAATCAGCGGCTGACAGTGGATTCGAAGCTTGAAGAGGCAGGAAGTGAGACTGAACTTTAGGCTGACCTTTAATCTGATTAATTACGTCATGAGATCTTCATGTGTTGTCAGCAAAGAGATCGAAATGCCTATGTACATTGTTCAAGTGCAACTATACTGGTTGTAAAACATAGACTCAAAGACATGTATTTAGATGTCATAATCTCGTAATATCACTATAATACTACTATACTATAAAATATAATATATATATATATATATATATATATATATAATAATTTAATACTAATATAATAGTATTAATATAATAATATAATAAATAAATAAAATAAATAAAAGTAAATAAAATAAATAAATAAAGTAATACATATAATACTAAACTATACTACTGTCTGTGAACCCAAAAAAATCCAGTTAAAAAACTAATTAAGAAAAGAAAAGTACACAATATGGAATTAAAATTAAAACTGATAATAGATAGAAGTAACGCATATTACCTACAAGTTAGTATCATGATTGATGTCTAGATACTAGAGAGTTCAAGAAGATTGCTAACACACCATTTTTTTGTCCAAAGCGTTCGCCAGCTTTCACCTCTAGCGAAGTTCCCTAGAGACTAGGAACTAAATTCTGCCTCTTAATCCGTTTTCCCCTAGCAACCGTGTGCACAGGGGTCCCAGACAGCACAAGCAGAAAACTCCATCTTCTGAGGTACTCATATTTTATTCCGTCGATGAGTAATTGACGTTTCAAGCCGGGCCTCACTGCTGAGACCAGGGGTGGTTGCCGCAGAGAGAAATCACAAATAAAAATCCCAACTGGTGCAGGCATGATTTGAACCCACAACCTCTCTATCTCGAGACCGGCGTCTTGCCTCGAGACCAACCAGTCCTCCCCCCCCCCCCCCAACATACCATAACGAGTAATGAAAAATACAAAACAAAAATTAAACAAAAAATAGGAATAGAAAGAAGCTTTTTTTTAAAAAAAAAGTCCATGAAATATATAATAATAATAATCAAATGTAAGCAAATAAAGCCTAACACTAAGACAATGAATGATAAAATGATGTACTTGAAACATTCATGTATGATGCAGAAATACGGACACCATATAAGAAAAGAGAGAGGAAAAAAAAACGGAAGTCCGTGTAAAGTAGATTCATAGAAAAATGGAAAGAATTGGATGTATAGTGAATATAGCACAAAAAAGAATGAAGTTTTGAAGTGTCTGACGATGAAGAAATAATTATTTAACACAATTCAAATAAGACAACAACAACAACAACAACAAAACATTTCTTAGATCAATGAAAAGACATTATAACCAACTGAAAATAATCATGGAATGGAAAATTCAAGGTAAACGAGGCAGAGATTGACAAAGGATAAAGTGGATAAAATAACAAGAAATGGACACGAAAACCAATGACATCGTTTACTATCAAGGCAAGAAACGGATTGAAATGATGCTCCATGGCAGCCGATCTTCGCTGCGGAGACAGCACAGGATGATGATGAATGACGATCAGCTGATTTCGACGATTCTATATGTTCACAACTCATCTCCTAGTGTTTAGTGATGAATGACTTTCATTTACTGATGTTTGAATGAAAGGGCTATGTTTGTTTCCTGTGCTATCATCTCCTTCTCTCGTTTCCAGTGACATCGTGCTCGTTTCACAAACCAATTTGAGCAAAGAAGCACATCAGCACGATAACTGAAAGCCAACCAGTCTGACAAAATGAGTAAGGATCTAGAGCAGAGATAGCCAAATAGCGGTCCGCGGGATAGATTCGACCATCGGTCAACCTTTAGTTGGCCACCGGTGATCTGGAGGGAAGGCAAATCGGTACACAAAAACGCCTGAAATCGAATGTACTGGATCGAATTTGAAAGGCACATCACAGCTTGACTTCAAGTCACAACACAACGCTTCTACGTCCATTTAACGTCTTTTTTAAAGTTTGAATTGCGGAAAGGACTATTTATTTCGTTTGTCGTCGAGTGAACGAAAGAAAGAAAGAGAGAAAGAAAGAAAGAAAGAAAGATAAAGAGTAACAAGAAAACGATCACTGCTTCTCAGTGTACATGTTTGCGTGCCAAGCGCAATGATTGTTTTCAATGTAGCACGCTTATCAACGTTATTATCCTTTCATGGTGTTCTAAACACTATTCTGTAGAACTCATTGAATTCATTTTATCTTCTTATTTTCTTATGACAGCTCCTGACTCCAACTTTTTTACTTCCATCGACAAACATTTATTACGCAGGATGCACGTTATTTCTTCAAGACGTTCAATATTATCACCAGAAAACAAGCCACTTCTTTTATTGGTCTTTTTTATATTCCGGTAATACATACCTAAAGTGCTGGGAATTTATACCGATAGACTGGAGCGAGGTTTTAGACTGCAGCGAGGTTTTTTTGTGTGCTTGTTTATTATACATGTTGGAGACTGGTTTATTCGCTTCACAGTACAATGAGACAATGATTTGTATCTGGGTGCGGGCGCAATCCAGTTAGCATAGCTATAAATGTGCACCTGACACGTATATTGGGAAAGATAAAATGGTGGGAAACAATTCTAGCAAAATGAGTTCATAAGTCTAAGATTAACAACAGCGAGGTATTTGTTCTTTAATTATTTACGGTATTATATGCGTGTGTTCTTTAATTATAATTTACGGTATTATATGCGTGTGTTCTTTAATTATTTACGGTATTATATGCGTGTGTTCTTTAATTATTTACGGTATTATATGCGTGTGTTCTTTAATTATTTACGGTGTTATATGCGTGTGTTCTTTAATTATTTACGGTATTATATGCGTGTGTTCTTTAATTATTTACGGTATTATATGCGTGTGTTCTTTAATTATTTACGGTATTATATGCGTGTGTTCTTTAATTATTTACGGTATTATATGCGTGTGTTCTTTAATTATTTACGGTGTTATATGCGTGTGTTCTTTAATTATTTACGGTATTATATGCGTGTGTTCTTTAATTATTTACAGTGTTATATGCGTGTGTTCTTTAATTATATACGGTGTTATATGCGTGTGTTCTTTAATTATTTACGGTGTTATATGCGTGTGTTCTTTAATTATTTACGGTGTTATATGCGTGTGTTCTTTAATTATATACGGTGTTATATGCGTGTGTTCTTTAATTATTTACGGTATTATATGCGTGTGTTCTTTAATTATTTACGGTGTTATATGCGTGTGTTCTTTAATTATTTACGGTATTATATGCGTGTGTTCTTTAATTATTTACAATGTTATATGCGTGTGGTCTTTAATTATATACGGTGTTATATGCGTGTGTTCTTTAATTATTTACGGTGTTATATGCGTGTGTTCTTTAATTATTTACGGTGTTATATGCGTGTGTTCTTTAATTATTTACGGTGTTATATGCGTGTGTTCTTTAATTATTTACGGTGTTATATGCGTGTGTTCTTTAATTATTTACGGTGTTATATGCGTGTGTTCTTTAATTATTTACGGTGTTATATGCGTGTGTTCTTTAATTATTTACCGTGTTATATGCGTGTGTTCTTTAATTATTTACGGTGTTATATGCGTGTGTTCTTTAATTATTTACGGTGTTATATGCGTGTGTTCTTTAATTATTTACGGTGTTATATGCGTGTGTTCTTTAATTATTTACGGTATTATATGCGTGTGTTCTTGTCAGTTTTGTCTCTATAAATTTGAAGTAGACACCACTTCGCACACGGTTATGGGTCGTTTTTTCTTCAGATTTTGCCAGAGAGTCAGTTATTCCTCACAAACGGCACTGACACAATTTTGAATTGCAGGTTCGGCTGAAGAGCGAATAATGTAAGTTGTAACGTTTCACGTATTTTCTTTTGCCTTCTTTATCTTCTAACTTTAACTTAATTTTGTTCTCCAATGTTACGTCATTCATTTCTTATGCTTTTTGTACCGCGATATTTTTGCGATTTTTAATGTGAGTTTCCTTCTTTTCCATGTGTATGTGTGTTGCGATCATTTATAAGATTTCCCATCTTATTTCTTGTGCCATTCTATAGATTTTAAGATTATTGATTGGTTTCCCTTTTTTTTCGTCACTGATTGATAAGTCACTCATGGAGACAGTCATTCCTTGAAATCAGTTTTAGTCTGTCTACAGATAATTCAGCTCAACTGTACAATATTTATTTGCGGATACGGCTATTAAAAACGCTTCTAACAAATACTAGCATTTGTAGAGAAACTTACAGACACCATTAAGTAAATGGCAAATACAACCCTATCTAAAGCCATACAATGTCATAGAGACCATGATTGCTTGATCGATCATTCGGTTATGTACCTCATGAAATAAGCGATCATGCTGGTTCAGATCTCTATAATTTTTTCCTATCTCTCTCTCTCTCTCTCTCTCTCTCTCTCTCTCTCTCTCTCTTGTCTGATTTCTCTTAAATGAGGTCTACATGTTTCTAATTCATTCTTCCATCGATATAATCAGGTAAGGTATTCCTCTCTTGGTTTTCCTCTTCTCTTTGTCTCAATTTGACCACTAAAATCCCCCGGTGAAAAAATGTCAGTTTCCCTCCACGTTTTACGTGTAGCGATTGCTACTGACCAGAATGTTTAGGGTTCACATCTCAGATGGGGCCATTTTCTCTTGAGACCGTCAGGGATTTGAGGTTCAACCAACCTCTGAAAATGGGTACCAAAGATTCCTTTTCTGGGAAAGTACGGCAGTCAGGCGTGCTACCGATCCCATCGACCATAAATAATGTGCTATTAGTTATGACATAAAATATGCACTAACATAATCACTCTTTCACCCCATCCAACTGTAGGTAACCCAATACTTTTACTTCATCTACTCATGAAAGTGCTCCTCAATCTCTCTTTGTTTCTTTGATGATATTCGCAGCACTTTTCTCTAGAGCTTATCTCTACTGTTGCTCTTTTTATTCCCAGGGGATGAGACAGAGAGGAAAACCAAAATATTCGTGGAGAAGACAGATGGAAGGAGAGATGAAGATGAGAAGACAAGGAATGATCTTAGCAGAATGGCAAGGAACAGAACGGCTTGGAAAATGTTTATTGAAGACCTATGCTCCACAGTGAGTTCAAAGGAAGAAGATTATATATATATATATATATATATATATATATATATATATATATATATATATATATATATATATACTTACATATATGCAGACACGGACATTAGACAAGAAAACAGAACAGAAAATTGAAGCCTTTGAAATGTGGATTTATAGAAGAATAGGTCGTATTGGATGGAAACAAAAGAAAACAAACGATGAAGTTTTAAAACAACTGAAAATAAAAAGAGAACTACTAAACACAATTAAGACAAGACAAATGAAATTTTTGGGGCATGTTAAAAGACACAACTGCCTACTAAAAGTAATATTGGAAGGAAAAATACAAGGTAAAAGAGGCATAGGCAGACCAAGACTAACATGGACGAGTAACATCAAAAGATGGACAAGTCAATCTATGTCAGCCTGCACCATCAAAGCAAGAAACAGAGTAGAATGGCGATCCATGGTAGCGAACCTTCGTTGCGGAGAAGGCGCACGATGATGATGATGATATATACATATATATATATATATATATATTGCTTCTTATTTCTTTGTCCTTTACTTATTCATCATCCCTTTATCTCTTCCATAAAGTAAGTTAAGCTGAATGTGGCTCTTCTGTGCTTGTTTCCTGATTGATGTTGATTGTGCTTGATATCTGATAATATCTTTCTTTATATCAAAAATTGCTGACCTTGCTGTTGCAGACTTTACTTCTTCTGTACACCCTCCATCAAATATTAGCGAATCAATTCAGAGGAAGAGGTATGTTTACAGTACTCGGAAAAAAATACCTCTTTCTCTGAACTGATTCGCTGATTATCGCCGTGGAAGTTTCCCTCTATAATAGTATTCATTTATTAGTATTTGTCTCCCATAAAATATCATTGCCTCCAACGCATTTCATTTGATTAAGTACTTTATCCTGAACACGAGTAACATATTTTTGATTTATCCGTCTTGAATTCTTGATGTCACACAAATGTCGATGAACAGTGTTACAATACATAGCAGTAATGTAAAGGTTTCAGTTTTTAATGGGAGAAATTTCGTGTAAATAGCAAGGTGAAAACACTCTCCCAGTGCGGGAAAATATGCAGACACCGAGTTTAATCACTGATTGCCATCTTGGCAAGTTAGGCTTCGTGACAGATATCTGTAGACCACATCTAGGCCAGGACAAAGACGCGTTTCTCGTCAACTGTGGAGTCCATTCCTGGAGACAGGAGAGGTCCATTCAATTCAGTTCCCTTCGTAATGAACGCTGCCTTAGAAGACTTTTCCTGCCTGCTTCGCTGAGCAGGGGAGTGACACCCAATGATTCTAACATTCGGTTCACATTCAAACGATGGATACAAAATAATGCGTGGAGACCTTCTGATATCCATGTTTTACTGGATTCTATTTGAGTCAAATAATGGAAGAATATATCATGCGTTTTAATGTTAGAAATCATTCTTTGAATAGGACTTTTTGAGTTTGGCATTATGACACACACACACTGGCACAGACACACATGTACTCTATATAATCACACACCACGCAGGTAGATAATTTGATATCGCATTATCACATTATATAGGTCATCTATACATGAGAGGACAAACAATATAATACTATATATGCATACATCGGTATATACATACACACATTCGGTAGATAAACATATTTGTAGTGATGGCCCTATGTTGTGACAGCTATAAATCATTATAATTGAAATGACATGATAGTACCTGTTGCAACTGACAACAGGAAATGAAAGAAAGAGTGTGCTTGCTTTCTGTTTAGATTTTAAACTTATTCTGGTATAGGCACGTCTGTACGTGATTTGAGTAACACTATTGGTGCTTATAGATTTCAGAGCCAGTTACACAGTTCTGGTGGTTGCAGAACGAGCTGGACAGAGCCAATTGCAAAGTTCTGGTGGTTGCAGAACGAGCTGGACAGAGCCAATTGCAAAGTTCTGGTGGTTGCAGAACGAGCTGAACAGAGCCAGTGACACAGTTCTGGTGGTTGCAGAACGAGCTGGACAGAGCCAATTACAAAGTTCTGGTGGTTGCAGAACGAGCTGGACAGAGCCAATTGCAAAGTTCTGGTGGTTGCAGAACGAGCTGGACAGAGCCAATTGCAAAGTTCTGGTGGTTGCAGAACGAGCTGGACAGAGCCAGTGACACAGTTCTGGTGGTTGCAGAACGAGCTGGACAGAGCCAATTACAAAGTTCTGGTGGTTGCAGAACGAGCTGGACAGAGCCAATTGCAAAGTTCTGGTGGTTGCAGAATGAGCTGGACAGAGCCAATTACAAAGTTCAGATGGTTTCAGAACGAGCTGGACAAAGCCAATTGCAAAGTTTTTTTGTGGTTGCAGAACGAGCTGGACAGAGCCAATTACAAAGTTCCGGTGGTTGCAGAACGAGCTGAACAGAGCCAATGACACAGTTCTTGTGGTTGCAGAACGAGCTGGACAGAGCCGATTACAAAATCCTGGTGGTTGCAGAACGAGCTGGACAGAGCCAATTATAAATAATCGGGTATGGAAAGTTTGAAGACGGGAAAGTTATGGAATAATAGGTGGCGTAACAATTATTCTTGGAGAAAGATGGAAACAGAGATGAATATGATGAGGAAGACATGGAAATAAACTTAAAAGGATGGCAAGAAACAGAACGGCTTGGAAAGTATTTGTTGAAGACCTATGCTCCACAGGGAGCTAAAAGATAGCAGAAGAAGAAGATGAAGAAGTTGTAGAAGAAGATAGCGTAAAACAAAAAGCAGTAAAGAGCACTGTCACGCCACGTGGCATATAGGGAATATGGTGTCAGTAATCATAATTTTTACAGACCTTCGGCACATGATTTTTGGCGTAATGTGGTCGGTATTACGTCCGTGCTGCTTTAATTTCCCAAGAAAAAATCCGGTACCCATTTAAGGCTGGGTGAATCCGGAAGCCGTCGGTTGGGATCGAACCCCACCCCTTGTCCTTTGTAGTCCAGTTTACTAACCACTGAGCTATCGCGGCTCCCGATTATGATATATACACAATAGAAAGAAGAGAAGTGAAGAAATTAATCAAACCTGGTGAACCTGGACGCCGTCGATCAGGATCGTACCCTACCTCTTGTCCTTTGTAGTCCGGTTCACTAACCACTAAGCTATCGCGGATCCCAAGTAGATGACGTAGTAACATCTAATATGCAAATTAAAGTAAATCAAGACCGAAGAAAGACTTTGTAAATGGATTAAAGACACCAGAAAATGATAAGGCTGAATGTGTTCAGCGACTTATAGCTGACTGTGTTAGTCAGGATCAGCCAACAACAGCCAGTCATATCCTCTACCAATGTAGATGTACACTACTAAAACAGAGACTAACAACTCATAGCAAGGAGTAGGGATCAATAAAAAAGGGTAATCTAGTAATCGATAGTGTTGTACCTAAGCAGATATCTGGGCTCGCTGTAAACAACAGCGGACGGCTGAGCTTTGATTGGGGTGGAACGATTCCTCTCCCCGACTTTGGCATGTATTGGAATGTATGATCTGTGTTCGTCTGCAAATTCCTAACCAGCTGGACTACGGTCGGATCAAGTGTTTCAACGATGTGGAAGCCTGACTTATTTTTTGGGGGACAGTGATTCTTGGGGTATAAAAAAAAAGTAAAGTACCCCCGGTCACGCCAAGTGGCGTATAGGGAAATATGGTGTTAGTGACCCTATATTTTACAGACCTTCAGCACATGATTTTTGGGGTAATGTGGTCGGTATTACGCCCGTGCTGCTTTTACTTTCCCAGAAAAAATCCGGTACCCATTTAAGGCTGGGTGAACCCGGAGCCGTCGGTTGGGATCGAACCCTACCCCTTGTCCGTAGTAGTCCAGTTCACTAACCACTGAGCTATCGCGGCTCCTACTAATTTTTAGGGAATTAGTAAAACCCAGGTGTCCTCGCCAGGATTACGAACCCCGGCTGTTGCCGTGGTAAGCCAACCGCCTATCGATTGCGCTAACCGGACATTCTTGGGGTATGCTCACTGATAATTAAGTCTACACGGATTTGGCGCAAGCACATGGAAGTCGTGCTGCCCGCGACACCAGTTACAGCAACCTGGAAGTGTGTATCGTCAGCAAGTCCAAGTCTAAAGTCCAAGTCTAAGTCTAAAGTCCAAGTCTAAAGTCTGTCTAAAGTCCAAGTCTAAAGTCCAAGTCTAAAGTCCAAGTCTAAAGTCTGTCTAAAGTCCAAGTCTAAAGTCTAAGTCTAAAGTCTGTCTAAAGTCCAAGTCTAAAGTCCAAGTCTAAAGTCTAAAGTCTAAACCAAAAAGAACCTTTTTAAGAACTGTAAGTGACTGTAGATGTGTTATGCATGACAGAGGACGGTGAAGTTGACTGGTCATCGAACGAACCCGTCAGGAGAATAAGAAGAAAGAGACAAAAGATGTAAATCCACTTCAACGGGGAGACAACACCCAACTACAGATTTCCGATGTTGTCTCATTTCTTATGTTATTAACAAATGCCAATATACAAAAAAGCATACATTATCCTCATCATTAAGGTACCGTGCCTACAGGCGTAGGTGATCATGTCTCTCCAAAATTTTCGATACTGGCAGCTATTTATCATTTCTGTTGTTGACCTTCTGCCAAGCCATTCTCTTAAGCTGTCTGTTATTTTTTTTTCTCTTTGCTTCCCTCTATCTCTTCGTCTCTCAATTTTTCCAGTTGTTACAATATATTCCAGTTGTTCTCTTCTCATTACAAACCGACAAACAAACCGACGGAAGGCAACAAAACCACAGTCGTAATTTCTTTGTACAGTCATGGATCGCATACCTTATAATGAAACCCAAACATGAGAAAGAGATTAGAAGCAAAGGCACATATTATCTAGTCTATAAAAGAGAAGATTTAAACAACAGCAGTTAGCGAAGGCGAAGACGAAATGGCAGAAAAAAATTATGATAACAATAATTGAATACCACGTGGTCGACACAGTCAAAGACTCTTAGACTCTAAATGGTGATGTTCAGGTTGCAATAACGTATCTGATTTCCCGAGTTCTGCTCAAGAAATTTGAGCTTGGTTATCATAGAAGAACTGCAATGCTAGGTCTTCTATATCAACAAACGTCAATACTGCTGGAGCTAATGCCTAGAGGTAGGGCAATACTAGGTTTTCTATATTAGCAAATTGCAGCACAGGTGCCGCTGTACTAGATTTCCGGTATCAACAGACCTCATTACTTTTGGGGCTAAGCATAGAGGTACTATAATAAAAGGTCCTCCATTTCAGCAAACCTCATTACTGCTAGGGCTAAACCTAGAGGTTCTGTAATACAAGGTCTTCCATATCAGCAAACTTCATTACTGCTAGGGCTAAACCTAGAGGTTCTGTAATACAAGGTCTTCCATATCATTAAACTTCAATACTACGAGGACTGCTTACCATAAAAAATCATAAATATTATTAAAGACATGTATGATGGTTACACATGTGCAGTTCGAACAGAGGAAGGACTGAGCGAATGATTCCCAATAGAAACTGGGGTTAAACAAGGATATATTTTATCGCCCTTGTTATTTGGAGTTGTTATGGACTTCATAATGAAGAAATGTTGCACTGGTAATAAAGGCATCGGATGGATACAAGGAGATCATTTGGAGAACCTCGACTTTGCTGATGACATAGTTCTCATCAGCAGCCAGATAAAAATGATGCAAGAAGACCCAAATGAACTATGAAAAGACTAAAGTCATGAAACGCTTAATTTCAACAGACGACAAAATATACATGGAAAACAAACCAGTAGAAGAGATTGATCACTTTATCTATCTTGGAAGTCACATTGATCGAGAAGGGGATACAAGTAAAGAAATTAGAATCAGAATAGCTAAAGCAGCAATGTCTTTCAGAAGCCTTGAAAAGTTGTGGAAATCAAAACTCATCAGCACAAACACAAAACTTAGACTATTCAAATCAAATGTACTATCAATCCTTACGTATGCGTGTGAAAGCTGGAAAACAACAAGAGATATAGAAACAAAGTTAAACGCATTCGAAAAAAAATGTCTAAGAGAAATACTTGGTATAGCGTGGAACGAATTCAAAACAAACGAGGAAATTAGAGAAATCGCCAATCAACCACTAATATCTTCAGTAATAAAGAAAAGACGATGGTCATATGTTGGACATGTGATGAGAAGATATAATAACCGAATAGTAAAGCAAGCCCTCATGTGGGAAACAACAGGTAAGAGGAAAAGAGGAAGACCCAGAGAGACACTGAGTAGAACATTGATGAGAGAGGCAAGAGCAGCAGAAATCGGCTCCCTCGGTGAGAAAGAGCTGCTTGCACAGAACAGAGACAAATGGCGAGATTTTACAAAATATCTTTAAAAGAATTGAAAACTGCTAGAATAAAAATTCAGAAAAGAGAGGGAGTATCTTGGTCTACGTCCTATGGGCCGACAACGGCTCGAAAGGTCAATAGATAGACAGAGTACGAGGACTAAACCTAGAGGTACACATTACAAGGTCTTCCATATCGGCAAACTTCATTACTGCGATAACTAAACCTAGAGGTAGTGCAATACAAGGTATTCCATATCAATAAACTTCATTACTGCGAGGACTAAACCTAGAGGTAGTGCAATACAAGGTATTACATATCAATAAACTTCATTACTGCGATAACTAAACCTAGAGGTAGTGTAATACAAGGTATTCCATATCAATAAACTTCATTACTGCGATAACTAAACATAGAGGTAGTGCAATACAAGGTATTCCATATCAATAAACTTCATTACTGCGATAACTAAACCTAGAGGTAGTGCAATACAAGGTATTACATATCAATAAACTTCATTACTGCGAGGACTAAACCTAGAGGTAGTGCAATACAAGGTATTACATATCAATAAATTTCATTACTGCGATAACTAAACCTAGAGGTAGTGTAATACAAGGTATTCCATATCAATAAACTTCATTACTGCGATAACTAAACCTAGAGGTAGTGCAATACAAGGTATTCCATATCAATAAACTTCATTACTGCGAGGACTAAACCTAGAGGTTGTGCAATACAAGGTATTCCATATCAATAAACTTCATTACTGCGATAACTAAACCTAGAGGTAGTGCAATACAAGGTATTACATATCAATAAACTTCATTACTGCGATAACTAAACCTAGAGGTAGTGTAATACAAGGTATTCCATATCAATAAACTTCATTACTGCGAGGACTAAACCTAGAGGTAGTGCAATACAAGGTATTCCATATCAATAAACTTCCTTACTGCGATAACTAAACCTAGAGGTAGTGCAATACAAGGTATTACATATCAATAAACTTCATTACTGCGATAACTAAACCTAGAGGTAGTGTAATACAAGGTATTCCATATCAATAAACTTCATTACTGCGAGGACTAAACCTAGAAGTACACAATATTAGGTCTTCCATTTAACGTCCCCCTACTTTTGTGAACATGTCTGTTCTGGCGCAGGTTTTTATGAGAAAAGAGTAACTGTGAAGTGTAGATAAAGTCTTGGTCATCAGAATGTCGTTGACTTGCCGTGTCGATTGCAACTCATCTAGCATGATATCCATTAAAGAGAATGAAGAAGAAGAGGAAGAATAAAAAGAAACAAGTACAGAAGGAAGCCAAAAATGTTATTTTAGTGTTGAACGCATGCATGGACCCCTCAGTTGAAATAATGAAGACAGTTTTCTCATAATTTGTACTATTGTGTTGCATGCAAAAAAAAAAACTAATAAAAAAAAAAAAACGGGACTAACAATTGATTACAACTACTTCCTTTACATAACCTTTAACCTCTAACACTTCTACACATTCAGTTTCTGAACGCTGTAAAAAAAGGTGCAAACTTTTTGCACTTAACATTTGTGTACGTTAATATGCAAATTAAGAGTTGCTCAAACACGCCTGTCATTCAACCGTTGTTGACAAGCACTGCAGGATGTTATCTGGCTGCCTAGCTGTCAACAAAGAGAGCGTTCCACTCGAAGATCGCCAATTTAAAAAAAAAAAAATATCAAGCTACTAGAGGCAGAGATCATTCTTGACTTTTTTCCTACTTGCTAAAGCAAAAGATACAAACTTTGATCATGTTTAGTCTCGTGCGTTAGAACTTTGGTTGTAACGTAGTTTATTTACTTTGCGCGTTCCCGGTAATATGCCAGTGAAAGGGTTTCATAATTACACAATAATACTGCAGAGATGTGTGGTGGTGGTTATACAAATGATGTTAACTCTAAAGATGTTTTAGTTGTTTTGATCACATTACTAAGTTATAGAGGTGGAAAGTATTTAGATATCACATTACTATTGTATGGAGGTGGAAAGTATTTGGATATCACATTACTAAGGTATGGTGATGAGAAGTGTTTTGATATCGCATTACTAAGGTATGGTGATGAGAAGTGTTTTGATATCGCATTACTAAGGTATGGAGATGTGAAGTGTTTTGATATCGCATTACTATTGTATGGAGATGTGAAGTGTTTTGATGTCACATTACTAAGGTAAGGAGATGGGAAGTGTTTAGATTTCGCATTACTATTGTATGGAGATGGAACGTTTTTGGATATCACATTACTAAGGTATGGAGGTGGAACGTTTTTGGATATCACATTACTAAGGTATGGAGGTGGAACGTTTTTGGATATCACATTACTAAGGTATGGAGATGGAACGTTTTTGGATATCACATTACTAAGGTATGGAGATGTGAAGTGTTTTGATAACGCATTACTAAGGTATGGAGATGTGAAGTGTTTTGATATCGCATTACTAAGGTATGGTGATGAGAAGTATTTTGATATCGCATTACTAAGGTATGGGGATGTGAAGTGTTTTGATATCACATTACTAAGGTATGGTGATGAGAAGTGTTTTGATATCGCATTACTAAGGTATGGTGATGAGAAATGTTTTGATATCGCATTACTAAGGTATGGTGATGAGAAGTGTTTTGATCTCGCATTACTAAGGTATGGAGATGTGAAGTGTTTTGATATCACATTACTAAGGTAAGGAGATGGGAAGTGTTTTGATATCGCATTACTATTGTATGGAGATGTGAAGTGTTTTGATATCACATTACTAAGGTAAGGAGATGGGAAGTGTTTTGATATCGCATTACTATTGTATGGAGATGGAACATTTTTGTAAAACATAATACTAAGGTATGGAGGTGGAACGTTTTTGGATATCACATTACTAAGGTATGGAGGTGGAACGTTTTTGGATATCACATTACTAAGGTATGGAGATGGAACGTTTTTGGATATCACATTACTATGGTATGGAGATGGGAAGTGTTTTGGATATCACATTACTAAGGTATGGAGATGTGAAGTGTTTTTATATCACATTACTAAGATATGGAGATGTGAAGTGTTTGGATATCACATTACTAAGGTATGGAGATGTGAAGTGTTTGGATATCACATTACTAAATTATGGAAAAGTGAAGTGTTTTGATATCACATTACTAAGGTATGGAGAAGTGAAGTGTTTGGATATCACATTACTAAGGTATGGAAATGTGAATTGTTTGGATATCACAGAAAAACGCTATATAAATATGAGCGAATCATTTCAGGAGAAGAGGTATGTTTACAGCACTCGGACAAAAAAATCACTAATAATCAACAACAGAAAGAGAAACAAAAGAACAATAGATGGTCCGAAGCAGGATCGAACCCTTACTTCTTAACCTTGCCACCAAAAACCTAGCTAGAGAAAAAAAACAACTTATAGCTGAGTTGGCCGCATGTTCTAGCGTTTGGCTTCTCGATCCTGCTTCGAACCATCTATTGTTCTTTGTTTTTTTCCTGTTGTTGATTATTTTTTATTGTTTTTCTCAGTGCTGTAAACATACCTCTTCCTGTGAAATGATTCTCTGATCTATCGCCTCGGAAGTTTCCCTCCATGATACTATCCATTTATTATTATTTGTCTCCTATATAAATATAAATGTACATTGTTATGGGCGTCAGACAGCAGCAGAGCTGGACTTAGTGACTCATCGCTGATAGCTTGCGCTAGGATTGATGAACCAGAACCATCCAGACCCTACTCCAACTCTTCGCGGTGCCTCTAGAAATAGACTAACTTGTCTAGTCTGGCTAAGCGAATAGGGACCAAAGAGGGAAGGTAACCGGTACTCAAAAATGCCGCGTGGAAGTCGGATGTATCGGGCCAGAAGCGCAAATATCACTATTTTTTACTGCAAAACACAACACAACGTTATTTAGATATTTGGTTATGGAAGGCTCCTGTATCACTGCAAACGAATTAAAATCCATAATTGCTCAACCGCCCGTGCCAGCGTAATCATCCGAATTAATATCTCATCTCCCAAACAAAGAAAGGTAACTGTAGTACCCATCGTAGCAGTCTCAGCACACGCCAAAAGACATAAGGCGAAACCGCACAGAAAGTGAACACATCCAACTGTTCCCTGTCATACGATATCATCATTCATCGTAAACAATTGGAATATCGAAACATGATCAAAACGGATGAGACACACAGCTCACGGTGTGCACAGAGCACTTAACTCAGTAGCTCCTGCAACAAGCCGAACTTGGAATATGAGGAAACTGCAACAAGGAACACTTTTCATGCATAGCCTTCAATTGTTCCCGCCGCCTATCCACCATATACCGGAAGTTCACGTCTTCTTGAAAATGATGATCATCGTATTTTAAAAAAATGTAGAGCGCTTGATGATGTTAGGCCATCG
>JAVIAB010000124.1:33548235-33555735 GCA_032433765.1 Megaustenia siamemsis
TTAAATGTGTTTGTGCCCATGTTATAAAGTGACACATCCATGGGTGTTGTCGTCTCTATCGTCACAGGCTATCATATTTACCAACAAGAAATATATGGAACCCATTTTCAGATTCTGGATGAACGCTGTGGCCATGTAGGTTTCGGGAAAAATGATCACATCTTAGAATTGGACCCGGATCTTGTGGTCAGTAATGAACGGGGACACTGGTTTGCCTTCCGCTTTAGTGCATTCCTTCTTGATTAAGATTATATTCTACTGGCGTGTGAATTAGACATATAGATTATATTCTACTAGAGTATGATTTAGACATATAGATTATATTCTACTAGAGTGTGAATTGTTTTTCCAGCTCATTTTATGAAGGTACACGTAAGGATAGACAAGGTTTTACGTCATTGATGTTAAACAGAAAAATTACATGCTTTTTCCTGACAACATGCAAGTCTATTTCTCGAGGTGTGGCAGGATCGCGGGCTAGTTACAAGGAGCCACATGATATTGCTGAAATTCAGACAATGACCGGCAGGAAATTTAGTCAATGAGTGTTCTGGACTTTAAACTGTGGTGCCTTTGCCAAACTGTGTCTGTAATGTAAAGCTTTAACATAAGACAGTTTATGTTTTGCCGAAAGCACAGACACATTTCGGGTGGATCTTGGGCAGTCCTGTAAAAATCTTGGGGGGTTTGTGAGACCTTTGCGTGCCACTTTCATCACAGAATAGATAAATAGCAGCGGTCTGCATATAGATTCAGTGACTAGGCATACGAGAGTGGCTTACTAGATATAACAAATAAAAGATTCATTAATTATCAGCAGTTTGGTTATACGAGTGTCTTAATGATGGATGCTGTTTTGGTGAGCAGCTTCTCTCGTGACTGAATCTACCAATATTGGATAGGTAGATCCGACCTCAGAATATACACGATGCATTTGTGGTGCCTGACCCCTTCACCTTTCTTCTGGGTCTTTTGTTTTCGAATTTAAAAATAATTTCTTCCAATTTTGCTCCTGTGCAGTTTTACTTTAAATTTTTGTTCTTCATGTGATAGCAAAGATTTTCGTATTTTCAATTACAATTATTGTATGAAGAATTTAGGGATGGAAGGATACAAAAGAACAGATGTATACTTAGACGTAAGGACGTTTTAGTGTTTCCCTCGGAAAATTATTTACATCTATTATTATTATTATTATGCTTAACAACGAAAGGAAAGTTGTATATCTAATACTATTAGGTTTACCTAATAAACAAACAGCAATAATAAAATATAACAAAGAGTTCTGTACACCCATTGATATAAAAAGAGGAGTAAGACAAGGATGCATCCTATCACCAAGCTTGTTCAATCTATCTATCTATCTATTGACCTTTCGAGCCGTAACCGGCCCATAGGGCGTAGACCAAGATACACCTTCTCCTATATGAATTTTTGTTCTAGCAGTTTTCTTTAAAGATATTTTATCAAAATCTGTCTCTGTTCTGTGCAAGCAGTTCTATCTCATTGAGGGAGCCGATTCCTGCTGCTCTGCCTCTCTCTCAATGTTCTTCTCAGTGTCTCCCTGGGTCTTCCTCCTACCTGTTGTTTCCCATATGAGGGCTATCTATACACTGAGCAAATCTTTAAAAACATCATAGAGATGCCAGGCCTACAAATTAATGGAAAGATAATCAATAACCTAAGATATGCTGACGATACTGTACTACTAGCAGAAAATCCTAAAGATCTACAACAATTACTTAATGAAATAAATACGACAAGCAAAAAATATGGACTAGATATGAATATCAAAAAGACTAAAACTATGATCATAAACAAAGAAAATACTCAAAACCCACAAGTGGATATCAAAATTGAAGGAATAGACCTTGAGACAGTTCAGAACTATAACTACCTTGGACATACTATAACCAGTGATGGAAAATGTACAACTGAAATAAACAAAAGAATAGGAATGGCAAAAAGTAATTTTAATGTCATGAAGGACATACTAACATCAAAACAAATAACACCAGAGCTAAAACTAAGAATAGCAAAATGTTACATCTTTTAAATATTCCTATATGGTGCTGAAACATGGACATTAGACAAGAAAACAGAACAGAGAATTGAAGCTTTGAAATGTGGATATATAGAAGAATAGGTAGAATTGGATGGAAGGAAAAGAAAACAAATGACAAAGTCTTAAAACAACTAAAAATGAAAAGAAAACTTCTGAGCACAATTAGAACAAGACAAATGCGATTCTTAGGCCATGTTAAAAGACACAACAGCCTACTGAAAGTGATCCTGGAGGGGAAAATACAAGGTAAAAGAGGCAGAGGCAGACCAAGATTAACATGGACGAGTAACATCAAAAGATGGACAAATCAACCGATGACAACCTGCACCATCAAAGCAAGAGATAGAGCAAAATGGCGCTCCATGGTAGCCAACCTTCGTTGCGGAGACGGCACTCAATGATGATGATTAGGTTTAGCAACTTAAGTACATTGACAGAATATTCAGATGGGATATGCAATTTCAAAATACAATTTACAATGGCTCAGACAAATTCTGTTCAAGTTTTGTCGATGACACAGATTTAGGTGGAGCTTTGGTAGTGTCCTGAAAAAAAAATGTGTGTCACCGTTTTGTGACACCTTCATCCTATAATAAATAAAAGTATGCAAATAGATTCAGTGATTAAGCAATGTTAAATCAGTCCTATTATATGGCTGTGAAACATGGAGAACAACAAAAATGACAATCAGGAAGATACAGACCTTCATTAATGGATGCTTGCGTAGAATAAAACAATTGAAACTGCAGGACAAAATCACTAACGTAGATGTATGGAAAAGTACCAGTCAAATACCAGTGGATAAAGAGAAATAACAAAGACGATGACAGTCGTGTAATACTCTCAGTTGGCGCAGATACTGCGAAAGCCAACTGAGAGTATTGCACGACAGGCCCTTTATTTTGAATCCCCAAGGAAAAAGACAAAGAGGAAGACCGAAAAATTCTTGGAGAACACAGATGGAAGCAGAAAGATGACGGGGAAGACAGAATGATCTTAAAGGAATCACAAGAAACAGAACGGTATGGAAAGTGTTTTGTGAAGATCTATGCTCCACAGGGAGCTGAAAGGACGGAGAAAAGAGACACATTTTGTATTCCATAAAATGTAAAGCAATTTCTGTAATAATTTTCTGTCAATAGAAATAAGAAAACAATTTCTTCAGTGCTGCTAACTGTTCTGTAATTCTGAAGTGAATCACTACTCTTCTCGAGATCTTCTTCTTTTATCATCTGTCTCCTAAAGAGCTAGGTATACTTGATTACACCTGCTTTGAGATCAAGGATCGCTATGAAAAAGCAGGAATCAAGAATAACTGTAGGAAAAAAAATAATCAAGGATCAATATGAAAAAAATAGAATAGAAAGTCCGGAATATATCCCGACTTGGATAGAATCTAGTGATACCATACTTCAAACGCTACAACGACCTCCTCTCTTACTATAGCAAGAAATTCATGCGCCCATGGCACATTTCATGCTGGGGAGAAAGAAAGACCTAGTTATTCGTCATGGACCATAGAGAACATGATATTAGGACCATTTTTTCATTTTAGATTATCGCACATTTTCTGGAAAAATTTGCTCAAAACTACGCCAGCACTGTCTTTTTTTAACCATCAAAAAAAAAAAAATTAATAAAAAAAAAATCAAGATACCAATTTGAGGAGGTTCGAGATTTGAAACCTTGAACCAGGATCGAACACGACTTCTTGTTCTCAATAGACAGGTTCACTAAACCTATTAGTCTCATAAATCAAGATAGTAAAACTGAAATTAAAGGTTACCTCCGACTTACGACCAATTGATGAACTAACTCAAGAGAAGTCGATACATTTTTATACAGTCGTAAGTCAAGCTTTAGATTTTATTTCTTGCCACTAACACGTCGTTTCCCGCCTTTTATGAGATGCTATTAGCGCGTGTGGCAGACAGGTCAGACGTGCTGTTGAGGTTCACGGATTGTAAAGAGGAACTCACCCGAGAAATTGCAGAAGGAAAAGACGTTATGAATCGTTATTTATATGACGTAATGACATCACAACACACCGAAAAGTCCTTCACAGATATTACGATACAAGCTTTGGGAACAAGCGACCGCTGTACCTTATCTTCTCATCAGATGTATTAACCAAACGGCCCATTAGATCTACTGGTAGCTCTTCATAATGACTGCGGAAGTTATTTTCCCGTGACCTGCAGGGTTAGTCCTTGTGTTAGAACGGCACCAAACTGGATGATTGAAGACGGAAACGAAATTGTAGATTTAGTTTACTTCACTTGTTTTATTTGTTCATTAAATGCCACTTTGGATTTTTACTGAGACTATTTTATAGTTGCAAGTAGTTTGAGAATATAGTAGTTGCTGAATGTTGGTTTTATGATCCTGACAGAGTGGGCTCCTTCAATAGAGGACACATTTCCTTTAATATAACCCGTGAAAGATAAGAATCATCATCATCATGTGCCGTACCGTTTGGCGTAGGCGATCATGTCCTTTCACAATCTTCTATCTACAGTGCATCGTATCAGTCCTGTTGTTGACTGTTTTCCATGCCACGACACCAAGCTATATACTATTTTCTCTGTTTGTCGTTCGCGATCTCTCTTTCCTTTTATTTTGCCAGTTATAACCAAGTATTCCAACTTTTCTCTTCTCATGATGTGTCCGAAAAATGTTGATTGTTTCTTTCTGATGTCTTTTAGGAGCTGCCATTTTGTGCCTCTTTGAGAACTTCCTCATTGGTCTTTTTAGCTGTCCAGGGAACTTAAGATAAGAACAGTTAGAAAGCTAATAGCATCGAAGAAGACCCGTGGCTCTCAGTGGTACAGCATGTGGGTCTTGAAGTGTGATTCCGGGGGGGGGGGGCGCAACATTCTAAGAAGTGCAACATTTATAAAGGAAAAAAACAACAGCTATAAAATTGTTTTGTAAAGTAGGCTTAGAATTGAAATATTTGCCTCGCCCCAGGCGCTGGCAAACGCGCTGCGCCTCTGCTGACAACTTTACCCCCAAATTCTGTGAATTTTGAAAGAGAAGTTGAAACAACTCACTCTACAACCAAACGATCTGTAGTTACCTGACTATCTGTCTGTCGATCAATCTACCTATCTCTCTTTGTCATTCTATTAAGCTGTCTGCCTCGATCTCTCTCTCTCTCTCTCTCTCTCTATATATCTATATATATATATATATATATATATATATACATATATATGCATATATATATATGGGTGTTTGTATGTATATATGTATATATGTAAATACATATATAGGGAGCCGCGATAGCTCAGTGGTTAGTGAACTGGGCTACAATGGACAAGAGGTAGGGTTCTATTCCAACTGACGGCTATTCGGTTCACCCAGCCTTTTATGGGTACCGGATTTTTTCTGGGAAAGTAAAGCGGCACGGGCGTAATACCGACCACATTACCCCGAAAATCAAGTGCCGAAAGTCTGTAAATTTTGTGGTCACTAACAGCATATTCCTTATTCGCTACTTGACGTGACGGGGGTACTTTAATTTTTTTATATACATGTAATAGCTTGTAGTTTCTTTATATTATTTTATTTAAATGTTTATTGTTTACATCACATTGCCACAACGTAGTCAACACAATCATCACAGACTATTCCGTCATAAGACATAATTAAGTTAATTGATCTTTAACTTGGTACGTGATACATAATAGTGGAAGCACTTATCTTAGAATTATTGTTCTTTAATTCTGGACACTTCAGAGGTTAACGCCGGTGGTTATGTAATGTCAATAAGTGCCTATTGTAAAAATTAATCTCTCTCACAACTTACTTACGACTTTGTTCTCTTCTGATGCACAACTTGAAGCACACCCTTTCACAATTAAATGTTTTCTATGTTCTAATTCACTTGTTCTGGTTCTGTCTACTGCTCAATTATTTCCTTAGTCACTGCTAACCCTTTCCTACGTTTTCTACTCTAAGCTTTACTAGTCCACATTTATAATTTTTGACTGACTCGGTTTACTACTTACTACTACTGTCTGACTTACTAACGCTTCTGACTCCTGTGTCTGACTAATCTACTTCCTTGTCCATTCTAACTGCTTAAAACTGAAGACTACTAACTGTCTAAGTGACTACTTTCAGCAGTTCTTCGTGACTAGCTCTGTCTTCTACCTAACAGCTGAAAACTTGTTGTGCAGAAGGCTAAATACTGAGATCTCATTTACATTACTCTGAGCCTGGAATACTTGCATCCAATGGTTTTGATGCGCAGTTGTTGCGAAGTTGACCTCTCTGTGACTTTCTCCTCCAAACTACCACAACAGTCGACATCTTGGTATTTTTAGTGAAGGCTTACGTTTTAGGATGGTTTAAACAAGTTTGTTTGTGTCTTCAAAGTAACCTCTGGTCAGCCTGATCTCTCTTGAGTTTCAAAATAATGATGTTTATTTCATGACTTTGACCTATCCTAGAAGTTGTTTGTCAACCTATTTACCTGACGGGTCAAGCCATGTGTTGACTCCCACTTTTACAATAACTGATAGGAAATTTTCCATTCTCCCGAAACTTGTTATTCAGTCACTAACTACTGAAGACCGCTATTTTATTTCAGTGACTATGTCACTATTATAGTCTGTTAAGAAGTGGGTACCGGTTAAATTACCTGACCCATGCTTTCATTAACCTATACTGTTACACACACACACACACCACATACACACGCATATATATATATATATATATATATATATATATATATATATATATATAAATATATATATATATATATATATATTGTGATACTCCGAACCTCTGGTGTATTTACTTTTGTCGAATGCATATTATATTATCACAATATCATATTATCCTTAGATACAGAAACAGACGTCCGAATCGGTAAAGCTGCTACCACCTTCGCACACCTTTCTAAGCGTGTTTGGCTAAACAGCAAATTGACAACAAAAACAAAGGCTGCAGTTTACACCGCTAACATCATCAGTATACTTTTATATGACAAAGAATAATGGACAACTTATGCAATGCAAGTGAGAAGGCTAAATGCATTCCATATGCGATGACAGCACCGTATTATTGATATCAACTGGAAGAACAAAGTGACAAACATGGATGTTCTCACTCGCACTGGCCTCCCGAATATCTACACGCTACTAAAATAAAGTAGGTTAGCTGGCTTGGACCCTTAACCGTATAAAATATGGCCGCATATCAAAAGATATACTTTATGGACAATTCGCATACGATAAAGGAACTAGAGGGCGCTCAAAACTCCGATTTGTACACGTATGTAAACAAAACATGAAGACTGGACATAAACCCTGCAGCCTGAGAAGAGATAGCTACAGACCGCAATCTGTGGAAACAGACTCTAAGCCTTAACTAATGCAAGAAGCAGACAGATTCATAAAAATAGAAAATACACGCGAAAAAAA